>BFEA01000955.1:321236-339199 GCA_003427395.1 Chara braunii | reverse complement strand
TCCCACCATCTCCAAAGCCAAATTGAACTGGGGCTGTCTCTTATACACATCTAGATGTGTATAAGAGACAGGCCAAGCACCGTATTGCTGCGAATACAACGTACGGTCAATATAGCGGCATTCAGTGTAGAGGCATTCATGATGACCATCCGTTCTACTCGGGTGAAGACGGCAGTACTTCGAGCCCCGGACTGTACTAATCGATCAAGACATTTGCGTACCTGAATGTGTGTCTCTTCGGCGAGACTTCTCCATAGCCGGAACTGGTCACCGACCCGCCACCATCGCCGTTGCCATGCTCGGCCTCCTCTTCCCTGCTCATCTTCTTCCTCAGTCTCTTGACCATCATCGACCCCACTGCTCCTACTGCACTCACGTCCCACCCACACCACTATTGCGCTTCTCTCCTCCCTCTCCTCCCTCTCCTCCCTCTGCTGCTCCTGTTCTGCACGTGCCTTAGGAATCCATAATACAAAGGCCTTCTGTGACTGCAAGTCGTCGGAGTCGAAGACGCGAACTTCCTCTCTGGAGGGCCATTCGAACAACCGTGGAAGGGTACCATGATCACTCGAGCCAGGTGGCCGCTTTTCTTCTTCTATTACCATTGCTGTTGGCCCCTCGTCCCTTCGCACCCCTCTGTTTAGTCTGGCCGTCTCGATCCATTCTTCCATCAACACGTGGCGTACAGAGACAGCTTCCCCAGTGGCTGCAGCGCCGTCGGCGGGCTTCTCGTCAGCTCTCTCCCTCGCTGTCCCAACCACTTGTAACACCTCTGCACTCCCAGCCCCCTCGGTCTTCGCGGAGTCAGCCATAGCGGCGTCGAACTGGTCACACCCCCTCCTCTGAGAGATCGTGGGGGCCTCCTGTGCTCCTCCCCCCCCTCCTCCTTCGGGACCCCCCCTCCACAACACCTGCTCACCGTTCTCCCTCCTCGCGTTTTGCTCCTTTGTCTCTGCATGTTTGCCCCCTTCCCTGCCCATCTCTCCTTCCCTCCCAGAGGGGCTCAAGGGCATGCAGCAGGGTGGCGACCCATTCTCCCGCCCTCCCTTCATCGCTCCACCTCTAGGTGTCCCCACCACAGCCACCACTGCTCCCTCTGTCTCTGACAAGCTGCCGGAATCGGCTGTCCTTCCACCACCTCTCTCTCCCCGATTCTCCAACCATGCGTTATTCTTCCCAATACTTTGTGAAGGCGCCGAGCACCCATCGTCATGGCAGAAACCTAGCAGATCCTGGGCCATGTTCACTGCTGAAGGATTGCTGCTAGACGAGCCCCTCCCTCGACTCCCATCCCTCTCCCTCCCCTCTGCCTCACGAGGTGAATCGCCGGCGGCAACCAGTCGTTCGTTGCCCCACGTGGTGACGACCAGTCGTTCGCTGCCCCGCGTGGCGGCGACCAGTCGTTCGCTGCCAAGATTACCCAGAGCTGCTTTGGCAATTGCATCGTAGTCGGCGTCGTAGGCGGGAACAGTGAGACGCTGGCTGCCGTTTCCTGCAGCACCTCCTCTCGGAGAGGCTGACAAGGAAGAGGGGGTCGATGACGCGCTCCGCAGGGTAGCCCAAAACTCCGCCTTCTCCTCCCCTTCCTTCACAAATCGGATGGGTCCGGCCATCTTCTCATACTTGATCACCTGCCTCGCAACCTTCTCTGCGGCCAGCGCAATAACACCGGGACATTCTCTCCCTCTCCACACCACCAGACCCGACGAAGCCAGCAGCAAAAACGCGCCACGTGTGTCCAGCGATTCCACCCCAGGCTTCAACACAAGCTTGTGAACGAGATGAAGTGGATCGTTGTGAGAATGCGGTGCAATTCGGTACAACCTCGCCCCTCCACCTCCTCCTCCTCCTGCTGCTGCTGCTGCTGCTCCTGCAAGAAGACGCCTTTGCCACTGAATGAGCTGGCAGGCAAATCCCATGTTGGGATTGGTCACCCCACGAGCCGCCTTGACATCGCGGAAAGCGTCATCGTAGCTCTTCCCCTCTTTCCACATTAAGTAAGCGATCACAAGAGCCGTCGATCTGGAAACCCCCTGGGAGCAGTGGACAAACACCCTCCCTCCTTCCTCTTTCACTTGCTCAAAGTAGTCGAACACATCGTAGAGAACTGAGAGGATGTCCTCTCCTGGTGTGTCCTGCAGCCACAGCGTCCTGTAGACAAGCTGCCCCGCGAAGTACTCCGGGCAGAGGAACCCCACACAGTTGAGAACGTGGGTGATACCCGCCGCTCGCAGGGTCTCTCTGTTCCGGGCTACAAGATCGCTCCCCAGGTAGATGTGCTCCCTCACGCGCGAGCACTGCTTTTCAAAAAAGGCGAACTTATCACGGCGCATATGGAGCTCGGAAGGCTCTGCGCAGCCGCCCTCACAGTTGCGTGCCAATGCTGTGAGATCTAACTGCACGCAGGCGCGGGCGCGCGCGCCCGCACCCGCCACACCCGCACCGCGAGCCAGACCGTTAGCCTCCCGCCTGAGAGCTCCAGGGGAGAGAGGGGTGGAGGTAGTAGGCTGGTACCCACTGCCGCCACTGCCCACCTCCCCCCGCCCCACATTGTCCTTGTTGGCTTCAACCCCCATTCTTGCGCGGGGAGAAGCCACCTCCAACCTGCTAACTGATGGTGAGCGGGAAATCAGCGGAGAGCGGAGGGGCACCCTCGCACTGGGCAGAGCGATGGAATTCGAATTCGAATTCGAATTCGAATTCGTATTTGTCGTCCTGCCGTTATCACCCACTGCACCATTCGGTGAAAAAAATACCGCCTTTCCCGAAATTCTTCCCGCCTTCTCGCTAGCTCTCCCGCCAAAACTTTCGCCAGTGGCGGACACATCATTTGCCCCCTTTCCATCAGCTTTGCCTCTTCCTCCAATCCAAGCCGTAGATCTCCAGAACAATCTCCGCACATTGGGGAACATGGCCGCTCCCCCCCCATCAGCTGCCTCTCTGTCCGCTGAGCGCGCCTCTGAATCATTGACCGGAGGTAAGTTCGCAGCACTGACCAGAGGTCGTGGGTTCGAACCCGTCGCCGGCGAAGAAGGGACTCCAAGACCAGCCACCCCTGTTCCCACCTTCGGCACTCCTTTCTGAAACCCCCCGAGCGTGGTCTCCATATCCATGGGTGGTGCAGGTGTCACTCTGGGCGACAACAACGTCGCCAGCATCTTCATGTTGGTCAGAGAGCGTCTGATGTGCTTGTGCTCAACCTCTTCTTGGCTGCCTGTTGTCATCACCGTCCTCCTCCTCCCAGCTGAACTGTGCGCCCGCTATGGAATCCTCTGCCTCATCAATTCTCTCCCTCTTCCGACTCCCGCCACCTCCCCTCTCCCCGTCAACGGCAAGCAAACACATTCAAGCTGACTTTTAACTAAACTAAACTCTGCAGTAATCAAGATCAATCACCCAACCCCAACACATATGCATTCGATCCGCACACACCCCACATGTACTGTACAACTCCAACCCCCCCCCCCCCCCCCCCCCCCCCTCCCCCCCCCCCCCCCCCCCCCCCCCCCCCCCCCCCCCCCCCCCCCCCCCCCCCCCCCCCCCCCTCCCTCTTCCCTTCCCTCTCTCTCTCTCTCCCGCGCGCGCACGCACTGTCGGTGTTTCCCTCACTCTCCAGAACAGCACACAAAATCGACAACATACTTCATTTAGAAGAGATGCACATCAGGCAAGGCTTTAATCTCGAGGAGGACATAATGTGCACAAAAAAGAACCAGCTTGATTAGCATCACTCCAGCATCGCCCTTCTGCATCGTCCACTCAGGCGATGATCCCAACACCTTTCATCTGATCTATAGTCACGCTCCCTAGTCTACAGAGCCCTACTTCCCATCCACTCGAGAACCCACTCATCAATCCCTGATCGGCCCGTTACCTTCTCACCCTATGTATGGGTTCTGCCCCTGTCAGGCGGGTGTGCAACTTTGCAATCTGGACCTCCCCATTTGGGCCTTTTTTTTTTTTTTTTTTTCCCTGGAAAACCCCCATTGCAAGCCCACTATCCTGGTGCTGGTACGAGAACCACTAGGATTGAGGCCTTGCCTGTGGGGTTGCTCCATCTATTGGTGGGGAACTTCACCTGCTGGAAATCGGGTCCAGCATCCCATTGAATACACTCATTACACGGCAATGATCGCATGTACCTTCTGTCCGGGGCTGGAGCTTTCAGGTTTTCGTACCGCAGAGCTGTGATTACTTTCCCCTTGGGCTGCTGGGCCTTGGCCTTTTGTAATACCGCCTAGAAGAAGTTGGTAAGTACTGGGGCATTTTGCAAAGTTGGATGGTACCCGCTAGGGGTATATTGCAAAGATGGGGGTCCCACCGACGCTAGGGGTATTTTGCAAAGTTGGATGGTACCCGCTAGGGGTATATTGCGAAGTAGGTACTTCGCAAATTATCCCCCCCCAAAAAAAGACAAAAGAATATGGCACGATATTCAGGCGAGATACCAACCTTGCAATCTCGCACGCCGGATAGGTCTAACGGGTAGTCAATCCCCTCCTAACAGAGGCCCAGAGGGCAATCAATGCTACCCCTCGAATAACGATCAATCAATATAGACTATCGTGTTGTAATCTGGGATGCTGGATCCGCTTTCCAGCAGGTGTCAAACGATCATAATGTTTTGGGATGCTGGACCCGTTTTCCAGCAGGTGCTGCTCCCCACCAATAGATGGAGCCTCCCCGGGATGCTGGACCCATTTTCCAGCAGGTGCTGCTCCCCACCAATAGATGGAGCCTCCCCGGGAGTGCTAGCGGTGCCTGCTCCTATCAGCACCCCTAGCATTAGCTCGGGTTGTTTCTCGGGAAAAAAAAAAAAAAAAAAAAAAAAAAACTAATGGAAGGGAGGTACCCGTATCATCTAGGTCGTCGTTGCCCACTTTGCCTCAGAGGCACGAGAGGCACGACCCCTGGGGAGATTCTTTTTTTCCTTTTTATTCTTTTAACTACATTCAATTGCTCAAAGTAGTCGAACTCATCGTAGAGAACTGAGAGGATATCCTCTCCTTGTGTGTCCTGTAGCCACAGCGTCCTGTAGACAAGCTGCCCCGCGAAGTACTCCGGGCCGAGGAACCCCACACCGTTGAGAACGTGGGTGATACCCGCCGCTCGTAGGGTCTCTTTGTTCCGGGCTACAACATCGCTCCCCAGGTAGATGTGCTCCTTGACGTGCGAGCACTGCTTTTCAAAAAACGCCAACTTCAAGTTATCACGGTGCATATGGAGCTCGGAAAGCTCTCTGCAGCCGCCCTCACAGTTGCGCGCAAATGCTGTGAGATCTAACTGCACGCAGGCGTGGGCGCACTCGCCCATACCCGCACCGCGAGCCAGACCGTTAGCCTCCCACCGGAGAGCTCGAGGGGAGAGAGGGGTGGAGGTAGTAGGCTGGTACCGCCCGCGCCTGCGTGCAGTTAGATCTCACAGCATTGGCACACAACTGTGAGGGTGGCTGCGCAGAGCCTTCCGAGCTCCATATGCGTCGTGATACGCCCCACATTGTCCTTGTTGGCTTCAACACCCATTCTTGTGCGGGAAGAAGCCACCTCCAAACTGCTAAGTGACGGCAAGTGGGAAATCAGCGGACAGCGGAGGGGCGCCCTTGCACTGGGCAGAGCGACGAAATTCGAATTCGAATTCGTCTTCCCGCCGTTATCACCCACTGCACCATTACGTGAAAAAAATACTATCTTTTCCAAAATTCGCTTTCCCACCTTCTCGCTAGTTCACTCGCCAAAACTTTTTTAGTGGCGGACACATCATTCGCCCCTTTTCCATCAGTTTTGCCTCTTCTACAAATCTAAGTCGTCGATCTTCAAAACAATCTGGAACATGGTCGCTCCCCCGCCCTCAGCTTGCCTCTCTATCCGTTGAGCGCGCCTCTGAATCATTGACCAGAGGTAAGTTCGCGGCACTGACCAGAGATCGTGGGTTCGAACTCGTCGTCGACGAAGAAGGGACTCCGAGACCAGCCACCCCTGTGCCCGCCTTCGGCACTCCTTTCTAAACCCCCCCCAGGCGTGGTCTCCATATCCATGGGTGGCGCAGGTGTTGCTCTGGATGACAACAACGGCACCAGCATTTTTTTATTTTTATTTTTATTTTTTTTTTTAACAGAAACCCGTGGCATCAAATTGGAGTGTTGATAAGAGCATACACTCCTACCTGACGCACTGGGGGCTCCAGTCTATTGGTGGGGAGCTGCACCTGCTGAAAAACGGGTCCAGCGTCCCTTATGTTGCAATTCAGAGAATAAAAGATGAGCTCTTTGCTGGGAATCGGGCCCAGCGTCCCCTTTACCTCTTCACCCTCCCTAGAGTGGCGCCAGATTAACCCTTTAAACTCTAGTACTGATGAGATAATGGTGACTCTGCTTCGATCTGATTTTGTTGAATCAACCTGTAGGAGTGCAAACAATTGATCTAATATGAATCTATTGCAAATCATCACCAATTTCAAACCAAGAGTTGGGAACCACCACAGTGAGGGGGGGTGGGAAGGGGTCAGGAAAATCTGCAAGGGGTCTCAGGGGGATTGAGAGGTCAACTGAGCACCACTCATTAAACACAATCTTGTAATTTCTTTTAATGAGTCCATCCTCTGCATCACTAGCTCCTTCCCATACCACTTTTCCAATCCCTCCCCCCTGGTTCCCACCAAGCCATACCAGACTGAATTGTTGTATTTGCTGGGAATTTTTTTTTTTATCTGATAAAAATTGAATTTTCTCCTTAGTGAGTTCCCATTGATTCAGTGTGCTTGTCTGAATTTGTTCTTTTATTGTTTCTGTGAATTCCGGGTCATCCATTCTGGCTCCTTCCCATTCATAGATACATCTCCTCCTCCAAATGGCCCATAATATCGCCCTCCTGCTGAGAATAAATAGATTTTGGGTAAATTCATCACAAGGTGCAGCATTCCATACTTCCATTAACAGGGGTTTCCATCCCCATGGCCACTGAGCCTTTGTTTCCAGAGTACGCCAGATCCTGTCCCACCATCTCCAAAGCCAAATTGAACTGGGGCATTGAAGGAAAATGTATTCGATTGTCTCCGGAATCGTTCTACTTGGATACGCAGTTTTGCATAGTTTGCACCATGGCTGAGTATGATCGTTCTTGTCATGTGACGTTCTGTCTATTAACCAGTCATTAGTAGGTAGGCATCTATGTTCGATCTGTCATTGTAGGGAAGCTATTTTAGCTGGTTTAAAGTTCTTGTTGCGAAACCATTTAATGTTTTTCAAATCTTCTATGCTCTGGTTAAGATGTCTCATCCATCTGTCAGATACTCTGTCTTTTAGGTTGATTGTAGGACGTAGCATTCTATAAGTTGATTTGACTGATAGAAAGTGGAGTGACCTGGTATAATTTCTGTTATTTTTTTCCTGCGATCCCCATTTCCATACCGCTGGATCCATTGCTAGGTGCGATATGGGAGTGTCGGGTCTGAACGCTATGCATTCATTGTCGGATTGCAATACTCTGATTCTGAAAATTAAATATTTACCTACCCTTCTAAATTCATCCTCTAGGTGGGGTATTACTCTATTATCCTCTTTAAGGATTAAGAGGGAAGTTAAAATATCTCCATTTGCCTCAACTTCTAAGATATTACCTATTAGGTGATTGCAGTCAGTGAAAGTTACCCAATCGTTGGGTTTGATGTCAGGGCCCCTCCTGAGGATGCGAACCCAGTCCAAGGGTATCAACTCAACAATTTTATCCAAGACATTCTCCAAATGATGACAATATCTTAGTCTATCCTGAATTTTCCCCTGGGTAACCCAATCTTTGGTTTCTTTATTTCAAATATCCTTGATTCTGATTACTCCCTTCTTAATCCATCCCTTCCAAGGGGGGTCATTACAGTGCAACATGATTCCTTGATTATCTCTAATCCATGTGTTATTAAACAAGGCTTGTTGACATACTTCCTCCCATCTAGTGGGATGACTTTTGTCCGGCAAAGGCAGTTTCCTCCAGGTCTTGATAAGGGAAATCCAGAATGGATCTCTATTGAGATCTCTCCTGGCTTCTTCCCTATCATCAGAGGGAGCTTCAACCTCATCAGTCTTTTTCCTTTTTGGAAGAGGCCAGGCTCGGTTTTCCAGCCACATTAGAGGATCAACAAGTTCGTTAGTAAGGGTGTCAATCTCTTAATCTGTTCCCACGCTAAGATGGACCATGGAGACTGTGGACAAAAGAGAAGCCTAATGATCCATTGAATGGATAATGCCATAACTTGGAGAGTAGGGTCAATGAGACCTAAACCTCCTCTTGATTTTGGTTGAATAATTGCGTCACAGGCTACCCTGCTTATCACCTTTTTGAAGTCATGGTTCCCTCTCCATAAGAAAGCTCTGAGGCTTTGTTGAAGCGCATTGATTCGGGTTTTGTCAAGGGCCCATATGGCCGATTTGTACCAGATGGATCCCAACACCACATTATTAATGATCAGGACCCTCCAAAAAATAGAAGTATGTTTGTTTTTCCAGGTTTCCAGTTTAACATGAGCAGCTTGCAGGATCCCTTCATTATTGGAAGTAGGTTGACCTGCAGCAGATAGATTGATACCTAGGACTTTGACTGGTGTTTCAATTGGCATCCATTTAATCTTTGGATTTTCTGGTGGCCTGACACCTTGGTGATGGATCCACCAGCCCAGTGTTTTGTTTCCCCAATTAATCCTCATATCAGATAATCTACAGAATTGATCCATAAGCCTTTGAAGGACACTCAGATTATCCTCAGATGCATCCAACATGAGGGAGAGGTCATCAACAAATAGGAAACATACTGGAATTGCATCCTCTGGAATTGATGTTATTCTGATTTTTTTGATGTCCCTATTTTGTCTCAAGTTAGCTGTCAGGGCTTCCATTATGATTACAAAAAGAAATGGTGCTAGTGGATCACCTTGTCTGACGAATTTTTCGAGATTAATAGGGGGGGCTAGGTTATCATTAACCATCGTCCTGGTCGTTGCATTCTGGTGCATAATTGTCACCCATCTTCTAAAGCAACAACCAAAATTTATTTTCTCCAGACATTTATCTAGGAACACCCAATCAACATGGTCGTATGCCTTCTCAAAGTCGATAAATATGAAAGCTGCATTGTTCTTAGATTGACGCGAGATTTTGATGAGTTCATTCACCAGGAGGATATTATCCTGAATATTCCTTCCTGTTATGAAACATGTTTGTGCTGGGTGAATAATGTCTGCTATTACTTTTGTTAGTCTGTCTGCCAATACTTTGGCCACAAGCTTGTATACTACTGTTAGTAAGGTTATAGGGCGATAGTTCCTTATATTTATTTTTTTCCCTTTTTGTACAAGAGAGTTAGAACCCCTTGACTAACGAATTCTCTCATTTCTCCTATGCTCCATACCTCCTGATAGAAGTCCATAAGATCTTGGGACATAATGTCCCACATCGATTCTCATAATTCTTTAGGAAAACCATCAATCTCGGGGGTCTTCTCCTCCTCCATTAGCATTAGTGTTTTCCATACTTCCTCTTTACTGAGGGGTTTATCAATCTCCTCCCTCTGTTTGTCTGACAAGGACTTTCTCATAGGTTGTAGGAAATCATCAATTTCCTCTAGAAATTGGTATTTGGGAAAATCTCTTGTTTCAGATGAGAAGAGTTTCTTAAAGAAATCTCTAACTATTTTATTACAAGCAGCCGATGAAGTGGACAAAGGTTCATTAGAGTTAAAGGGATTAGATAAGGCCTCGATAGTAGTTCTACCTGAATTTGCTCTTGCTATTGCAAATAATCTAGCATCCATAGACCCCTTCATTTGATTCTTCTTTAATTTTTTCCTAATCCTCATTCCCTGCCACATGTATTCCATGTGTCCCATTAATTGTTCCTCAACTCTTTGGATTTCATTGGCGATCGAGTCTAATTGGTCCGGATCTTCGATTTGAATTTCTGTTTGTTGAAGTTCTTCAATTCTTTTATGCAACTGTATTTCATTTTGGTGCCTCTGTTTAGCCAAAGCTCTGGAATATTCATTGCATTTACGTCCTAGGAAAGCTAGGCCGTTGTTGAACCATTTAACTGCATCATTTATGTGAGACTTTTGTTCTCTCCAAAATTCTCATACATCAGTGATGAACTGTTTAAAGTTCACTGATTTGAGATGAACAGTATTGAGTCTGTAAAACCCTCTGCCCTGATCAGGTTTCCTGCTGAATGTGAGTACTACCATGCATGTGGCGTGATCCAATCCTGGGAAGGGACTTCTTGGGAGTATGCTGGCAAATTGCACTGACCCCTGAAGTTCCTCAGAAATCAGGATGAGATCAATTATAGACTTTGTATTTTTCCTTGATTGGTTCCTTCTGAAGCAGCTGAACATTTTGGTAGTCGGGTCCAGTCTCCTAAAGGAGTCAAACAAGTTAGCTGTATGACAAAGATTTGATATGATGAGCTCATCCATTTCCACATAAACAGGACAAGGGACAGGGAGATTCCACCTGTCTAGGTTACGATCAGGGGCTGCATTAAAATCTCCTGCAATGATCACAGGAATACCTGCTGGTAATTGGGAGAGAATACTGGAGAAAAAAAACTCTCGCTCGCCCAAATCATTGGGCCCGTATACATTGAGGATACTGACCATTTCTAGTTCCATCATGACCAGTATGTAAACCCACCTACCCTCTTGTTGGTCTGCCTTCCAACCTATAACTTCTAACTTAGTATCAGGGGGCAACCAAATAGCCACCCCCGCACTCCCAGGTCTGGGAGCATGCGCACGGTATGACGTGTGTGGCCAGATTTCTTCATGGGTATAATTATGTGCCTCTGTATTTTGGAGGTGAGTTTCTTGTATATATATGACTTCTGGCCAACTCTTACCATCTACCCTTCTAATATGTTCATATATCGCCTGTTTCTTGGAGTTTTTGGCAGAGGCTAATCCATTAACATTTAATGATCTGAGGTCTAGGTCTGCATTACGTTTTAGGAGTTTCCAGTTTTTGTCCTTGTTGTAGACCAGGTCCACCAGATTTACTTCCCCCATCAATAAAAATGACAATCAAAAACCAACCTCTTGGGGTTTTCTGCAATATCTGTTCCTTATGGAGGCTGCTTGCCAGTGGGCAGTCTACAAGGTCTTCCAGGACCCCGTATCTAATGCGCCCCCTTGAGACAATACCGCTTGTCTAAGAAGTCTCAACAAGAGAAGAGTCACATCAGTCTCTATCCAAAAATGACTGGCCTTGATCTTTAAGACTTGTAACTCCTTGAGCGATTCCATACTCATCCATTTCAGATCTTTAGTCTCACCGGCCCTGTAGCGCACGTATACATCTCTGTCAGCAATCTTGCTGCCTCTTGATGTGAGAGAGAGTGTAGCCCAGCCACCTTCGGGTAGAGACTCCTTAATATATTTCACAATATCTATTTTGATCATTTTCTCCCCTGTCTTCCCTCCTGTGAGGTTAGACAGGGAGATGAAAGATGACGTTGTTCCTTGCAGCATAACCCCCCCATACTGAGAGTCATTTACCATAGATAAGCCCACCTCTCACACACCTTCCTTCAAATGAACAGGTAGAATGATTATTCCCTGTTTGGAGAGGGACATGGCGCTCACATCCATACATAGCTTAGATCTAAGTTTTTGCCTTTTACTAGTGTTATTTGCAAAGGCTAACGAAGTGGTCGGGTTAGACGAACTGGACTGTTGTGTGGTACTGATTTCCCCTGTCAGGTCTATTTTGAGAAAAGGGGTGAGTGTAGATATACTGCACTGCCACTGTTCTTCTGATATCTGATGAGGAGTGGGTGGTTGATGCTCATCTTCATCATCCCACACAATAAGTGATGATGACCCCACTAACTCCTTACTCTGGGTGTCTGAGATCACTATGAATTTTTTTTCCCTCGTTATTTCTGATACTATTCCTTTTATCTACCTTTCCCCACTAGCTGCACCAGTTATGGGCTTGAGCACAGTCTCTGGGACCAAGACCAAGGTTGTTGAAGCCAGTCTGATGGATGAATCTTGACTGGCACAGCACACGAGGGAGCTGCTGCTTTGAGATCTTGAGCCTTCAATCAGGAAACTGCTTTGAAAAACTGAACTGTCAACCAGAATGGCATCCACCGTATTGAAGCAGCGCTGGGACTCCTGTGACATGAGGGGAGAGGCTACTCTCTCAGGATTATGGATCTCTTCAGTGACGAGAAGTGAAGAGGTTGAGTCACTTATAGAAACAATATCCAATTCCACTTCTACAGTCTCTGTCTGATTAGGAATGGTAGAGGAAGAAGTAGAAGTAGAAGTGGTAATTGAAGTTTGATTTTGTGGCAGAAGGTTTGTAAAAGTATTCATCAGGATGGTTTTTACAGCCTCCTTTCTCCCACTATCTTGGTGAGAGTTGTTCCTCTTGGATACCCGCTTCCTCTTTCGTGCTTTGAATTCTTTCGTCCGGCGAGGAGTAATTGCTAGCTACTGCAATCTGCGGATGTTAGTGATCCCCCCATTTCTTGTCACTTGTTGAGGCTGTGTTTTCCTTAGCTGAGATACTTTCTTAATCACTTGTTTTTTATTTTCTTTTATTTTTGTTGTGAAGTCATTTTTTCTCGCCAATACCTTCAGTCTTCTGGAGCCAATACTCCGGTGAGACCCCCCCTTTTCATTCATATCCATTGTCTGTTGTGCCTCCCCCTCGTTGTTGAGCAGAATAGGGGAACTCAATGAGGGGGGATAGACTCTCTCAAGGGCAATATGTAGCAGTCTGTTACTCGCTGTCATCCAGTCTTCTTCCGAAGGCAGTCCAAATTGAAGGGCGGTTTTTAGACTCTCGCTGTTAAACAACAAAAAATTGATTTGCTCCTTAATGGGGATCCATGTCTCCTCCATCTCATTAGGGTGTTGGAACTTCAAGTTACTAATCACCCAACACATTGTACAGCCCTTGCTGTAGTTTGACCAGCTCCTCCTGGCCACTTCCCAATACCCCCATTGTTGTGAGGGGGATAGCTTTCACCGGAGCTACTACACAGTCCATGTAATCAGTGGAGAAGGCCTCTTTGAGAGGGTCTATCTCCATTGGCGTTGAAGTTGAGACTGTTTCAATCACGGGAACAACAGTCTGAGTTTGAAAATTTGGCTAAGTCTTTTCACTGTTATCCTTTTCCATCAACAACAGTTGTTGTTCCAACTGTGAATTGTTAGTTAAACTTTGTGGCTGTGTAGACAGTGGATGCTTTTGAGATTGCAATGGTGGAAGCATCAAAAGTGTCTCTGTTTCCACCTGTTGTGTGTGAGCCATGTGGCTTGGTGATTTAGAGGCTCGTGGTTCGTGTTCCATTTGCAACGGCTGTTCCTTCAGGCTCGATTGTGTAGATGCTCCAGTAAGTGCAGAAGTGTTTGGTGCATGTGCGTGAGCCTGTGGAGAGGGCCGTTTTTTGGATTTCACAACTTGTCACTCTGAGCCCAAGGTCTGGTTATTTTGGAAATTGTTGGGAAGATAATTCTCCGGTGACGGCCCCAGGGATTTGCGCTCATTCCCTTTTTGAGCTCCCTGTTGCGCCCCCCTGTCTTGATGGGATGAACTTGTTCCTTGTTTTCCTTGTAACCCCTGTGTCTTCTGTGTCCCACTCTGAGAACCTTGTGCCCCCTGTGTACCCTTCAGCTGTTCAGACAGACCACTAGATTTGCCTGGAGGGCCTCTAGGTTGATAACGATTCTGTTGATTTGATTGGTGATTCTGCTGATTCTGAATATTTTGCTGCTGGGGTGGTATCCATTCCGGAGATGGGCGGGGAACCTTGCGGTGATCACCTCTACCTTCCCAGTACCATCCAATTTGTGACCCAACTTGTGTTACCTCATCACTGTACACCCACCCCTCAAAACCTGTTGCTGTTGGGACCCACCTATGAGGTCTCTGTGGATCCTTTTTCAACTTTTGGTCTGGTGGGTGTGCATGTTGGGGGTGTAATGGGCAAGCAAATTTCGTGCTGAGGTGTCCATATGCTCTGCATTTGAAACACCACGGCCGGAATTTGTGAGCAGTGTGAATCTGATAGATTCTGCCCCCCATTTTGTATGGGACAATATCATCCAAAGAAAACAGTTGATCTTTTTGCAAATCAATAGCTAACATCAAATAATCGTCCTGTTTAGCCACATGTGTGGGCAACGGGTCAATGAAATCAACAATCCTGAAGAGCTGCCCGAAGTCGTGCACAAACGCAGTTTGTACCTCAATTGGAATGTGACGAAACTCCACCCAGTAGTGATCCCTCATCAACTGTTCCCTCCGTTCCTCCGGTGTTGTTTTACGAGGGAGCCATGGGTAAATTCGTACCTGAGAACTCTCATGTGCCATTTCCCAAAACAGTTTTCTCCAACTGTCAATCTGCTTTTTATCTTCCTCAAATAAGCAGATCACCGTAAAGACAGTGGAAGATACTGGCTGTATGAGAAAAAATTCAGAAACTGCTTCCTCACTTTCTTTTAATGACAATAACCTTTTACAAATTCACTTGATCTTGTCATTGGTGGAACGGTGAGCAGAATTCTCATAAAAAATCCAGTTGTTAGCGTGTTTTGTATAAATTTCATCTCGTTGTGTCATCTTTTCTACTGGATATGATTTCATGAGCGTCTTTCTCCCCCCTTGTTCAACCACTTTTTGCTATGAAGGAATGAGGAAGAGAGACAGGAAATATGCCCTGGCCGATGAGAGGTTTCTCAAGGGGATTTTCAGATCCTCCGCCGGTGTGCCTGGAGGTCCAATCGCTGGACGCGATACACTGAGAGTTCTTTCATTCATTGTTTGTCTGAGTCTTTGCGCCCAAGAGGGGGATGAGGAAGGGTCTCTTTTCTTGCTGTTCTCATCTTGTGCATCCTTTTTTTCCTTGTCTTTCGGTAAGTCTGAGTTCTTTGCGAAACTGCTTTGTTCTGCTCTCTCCTCCTCTGTGAGCATTTCCTGGTCTTCATCCCTATCCTTATACAACCCCAGTTGTGCATCCTTTCCCTTTCCACCTGACTGTGATACTGATGCTCCAGTCTGTATTGAATGATGTTGTGTGTTTGCTTTCTCTTGCATCCCCGGTTCAGACCCATTCTCCATTGTGTTTGTGTCCATAGGACTAACCGACATGGCCTCTGATTGATTAGGCCGGGCCCAGAAGGCCTTATGACTCATCCTTGTGTCAGATGTTGAAATCGTTTTCCTTTGGGCTTGTGAGTTAGTTGATACAAATGGAGAAGGCAACGGTCTGCTGTACGGTGACTGACCCTGTTGACCCAGTTGCCTCATGGCTACATGACGCATCGCTCCTTGGTAAAATAAGAGGGAGTTTTTCCCTTTCACCCGTTTGGAGGACAAGGCTGGCAGCGAAGCCATGTTCATGATTGATTGTGATTGATTGATTGTGATTACACCAATAATTGATTGTAATTGATTCTTACTGTGTTCTTTCTGTTCTTTCTGTGTTGTGTTACTTCTTGCCAAATTTAGGAAATTCCCAGCAAATGAGTTGTCAGTCGTGATGCTTAAAGCAATCAAGGCTTGCACTGGAAACAGGGCTCACTGGGAGAGAGGGTAGGAAATAGAATGAGTGGGGGCTGCTGAGGGAGAAGGACTTACCAACACTTATTCTACAGTCTTCAATCTTCACCCTGACAACCTTTCCGGCTGAGAGAAACCGCAGTTAATCTCTAAAGTGCTCCGTCTTCTGCTGTCGTGAACTCCGTTCCCCTTGGATGTCTTTCTCCTCTTGGTATTTGTGAGTTCCTCAGGGATTTCTTTACGATTGCCGTGGGGCGCCTAAAAAAACTTTCCTCAACATCTTGAGGTGACACTTGTTTTCTCCCTCACCCTTTTATTTAGCCCTTCAGTTGTCCTCGACACCTCCTACCACACTGTGATCACTGTCTGGCCCTCTCACCTTCCCTTCTCCTTCTTCCAACTCTGCTTGCAGTTACCTTCGTCTTGACTGATTGCCTCACCAGTTCCCTGAGGGGAACAAAATGGTATTCAGTTGCAATGTAACCTGCCTCCTTTTTCTGAGAAAGACTTCCAACCAATCAGTGGATTCAACGAAGAGATGACTAGGTCTGAATTCTTGCGATGATCAGCCTCATCGCAGTGTAATTACTGGTTGGAGATCTGCCACTTGTCGTTCCACCACCCACAGACTGTTTTTTTTCACTGTGTCTTTCCTGTTTACACTCCCTGATACTCAGTTCCCTACAGCTCCAATAATTCTCACCCACTGTTGTTTACGTGAAACCACCATGACACTTATATCACCGTTGGCTATTCCTACGGATGACACTCAATCACCAATTCATATAAGCAACAGCTTCCATCATGCATTCTCCCCTCGATCCTCAAGCGAAGGAAGCTATCTTCTATTTGCCTGTGTCATCGGGCAATCTGGCCCAGTACTGCCTGCTTCATTGCGCACTTTCCACCATTTGGCTATTCCTTCCGATGACATTCAATCACCAATGCGTACACACAGCAGCCTTCATCATGCACTTTCTCATCGAACCTCGCGCTCCACCACGCTCCTAATACGATACTCCCAATATCAATCCGTGACTACACCCTCGGCGTGTTATCCTACTTGGTTTTTGATATCGTAAATCCTCCTCTCACCACCTCCCACTTGACTATTCCTCTTCCTCCCTTTGCTGGTGTACAATTTTACTGTGACACATTGCTTCTTAATTGTCTATGAACAAAGGTCATTCACCATACTCATTTCCCCAGCAGCTATGTAAACTTTGACTCGTAATCTAGGACACTGAGTATGTTGAAGAAGCCTACAGCCTTTCACTAACTTGATTATCTTGAGCTATCGTGAAGCCACGTCAGCCAGTGACGAGGCGACCCTGTGTTTCTGTTTTTCGGTGCACATGCTCTAGGCACAGATCAGCATTATTGTGAATCATTTGTTGAAAATTATGCCTGCCTGGGAGCCTGGGATGACACGTGGCGCAGGCTTAAACAAGCTCTCCGTCGGCAGTATCCACTCGTGTGTCTCTGTTATTAGCAGATGTGATAGAAAGCGACTCCACACCTTTGCACGTCAGTAACCTCGAGGTTGTCTCCACTCTCCCTCACTAACGTTTGGTTGGAGTCCCGTCACCTTCACACTCGTTGACGAGACTTTATGGAAATTCAGATTCCGTCGTGATGAGGAAAGCTCCTACATGTGCTATTGACCCTACTTATGTAAAGTAGTCAACAACGAGCAGACATTCCGTTGTCATGAAGAAAGCTCCTCCATGTGTTCTTGACCATGCTTATGTCGAGCAGGCCCTATCAATGTCCTGATGAATTAAGATTCTGCTATCTGTGAATCACTCCTTCACACGCCCACTTTGCCTTCACAGGGACTAACCTCCACTGATTCCATATGCATTGACGAACGTCTATGCACAAAGGTCAATCGTCGTGCTCATCTCCACGGCAGCTATGGAATCTTGGTCGCGGAATCAAGGACACTGACTACACTGAACAAGCATATACCCATCCACTAGCCCGCTTACCTTGATCTAGCGTGCAGCCATGTCAGCCTGTGACGTGCCGACGCCAAGTGTCTCTGTTTTTCGGCGCGCGTGCGCTAGGCACCCACCAACAGCCGCTAGAAACATGGACAGAAGGGTGTCATCTTCATATCGGTCAGAGAGCGTCTGATGTGCTTGTGCTCAACCTCTTCTTGGCAGCCTGTTGTCATCATTGTCTTGCTCCTCCCAGCTGAACTGTGAGCCCGCTATGGAATCCTTTGTCTCATCAATTTTCTCCCTCTTCCTGCTCTTGCCACCTCCCCTCTCCCCGTCAATGGCAAGCAAACACATTCAAGCTAACTTTTAACTAAACTAAACTCTGCAGTAATCAAGATCAATCACCCAACCCCAACACATACGCATTCGATCGGCACACACCCCACCACCATTGTACAACCCCAACCC
>BFEA01000955.1:245351-259830 GCA_003427395.1 Chara braunii | reverse complement strand
CCCCCCCCCCCTGATTTTCGTCCCAGACTTCTTCTTTCCCGCCTTTGCACTCATCGAGGTCGCCGTTGCCCTCGTCGTTGACTCAGACTGTCCATCACTAACATCCTTTTGTTCGTCGGAAGAGGGAGCCGCCCCTGCATCTTCGAAAGCAGTAGAAGATGTGGCAGTTCTGGACGACTCAGATGGCGTGGCATAAGAGGACGTAGCAGAAGATGATGTGGCAGCAGATGACATGGCAGCAAATGGCTTGGCAGCAAATGGCTTGGCAACAAATGGTACCAGTAGGGGCATCTCGGAAATTTTCCCGCTGGCTTTTAACGACCATCCGGTAGGGGCATCCCGCAAATGAGGGACGGGTACCGGTAGGGGCGTAACGAAAAGATTGAGGCCCAAACGACACCGGGGTCTTATGGAAAATTTGAACTCTGCTCAGAGGGACGCGACAGGGTAAATCGGCCGTCGGAGGGGCGTGGCGCGAAATAACGCAAATTCCAGGGGCGCCAGACAAATTTTCCCTTTTTTTAATGGTTACCCATCAGTTCGAAGTCCTCGGAGAACATTACAAGCCCCAATGGAAAAGGGGTTCCGCATTTGCGAAGAAAACGAAACACGGTATTATAGAACGTGGAAAAGTACACTGGAGTCTATGCATAATATGAAATCTGGAAATTGCAGGCTCCCGAACCGACCATTGCGTTTACCCTCCCAAAGTTGCCTCTTGTACTGCACAACTACCTGAGGTGCCGGCGGCATTAGCTCAGTGTGATCGATCCATTCGCCGTCCTCCTCACCAGGGTAGTACTTGAATTTGACCCTGTAGATGATGTTGGGTCTTCCTCTTCGCTGTACCACCAGCCTCTGCTCTGCGATTCTATCAATGTTTGCATATCCATCCCTTGTGGGAGGATGCATCTTCCTGCTGCCTGCAAGTTTCGAGGCCGTGTGAAAAATCAATTTGGAGGCATGAAACACAAGATAAGTCTTAAGATGCGGAGGTATGTCTACGAGGTACAAAGGTCCATCTGGATTATCGTGAACAACATGCAATATCTCATAAAGTCCATGCCACTTGGGCAGCAGTTTTTTGCAAACACCTTCAACTGCAAACTCGTTTGTGCTCACCCATACCAGGTCTCCCTCCTTGAAGGTAGAAGGGCGGCGGTGCTTATTGCTTGATCATCCATTGCTTGTTGTGCCTTCTGCATACTCTTGATAGCTTGTAAGTTTATCAGCAAATTGTATGGTGAGAACTCCGCCGTCCCAGGAGGGTGCTTGAGCCGCTGGTTTGGGACCAGAAAGTCCACAGGCATGTGAGGATTTTATCCATGTTGCAGCTCAGCGGGTATACACATGGTTGCATGGTGTTGTAAACACCCCGTTACCTTGGCCAAGTGCAAGTCCCAATCAATTTGATCAGGCCGTATCAGATGTTGCAGGACTTGTTGTGCGGTCCTGCTTGTTCGCGTGTCTGTGTCAATAACAATGCCTGAGGGAAATCCCAAATACTAGGCCCAATTCTCAGTGAGGAGGCAAGCAGTCTCCTCTGTTGTGGCAGACATCTTCATAGGTATCAACCTCATGAACTTGTTGAGGTGGTCAACAATGCCGAAGACAGTGTCATTTTTTCAATTGATCTCCAAAAAGGTTGCTTTTTTTTCTTCTTTTTTTTGAGGTTGAACGTTGCAAGTGATAAGAGCACCTTCCTCTAGTACCCCCTCGCCGGATGCTTCGATTTTATTGATGATGAGGAGCACCTTTCGGAAATCGGACCTAGCGTGTCTTATGACTTACATCGAATCTTGGCCCCTGCTGGAAACCGGATCCAATGTCCTTGATGTTTTACACCAAATCGTAGCCACTGTCGGAAATCGGGTTCAGTGTTCCGTTTACGATACAGTAGACCGTAACTTCTATTGGAAAACCGGTCCAACGTCCCATAGGCATATGTCACTCATAACCTTAAACTTCTGCTGGAAATCGGTGTCGAGCGCATCGGCTCCCGCCTTTTTTGCAAAATGCAAAAGGCGAGAGCCCTCCCGACGATGTCACACAGGAGTTAAACGAAAACAAAACAAAGACAACTTGGGGATAACGCAAAATAACCCCACAAACTGCAACGAAACAAAATAAAGACAACTTGGAGAGAATACAAAATAACGTCGCGAACCGCCAAGATGGTCGTGGTTGCGTCGCCCCTTTGTCGTTGTAGCCGGGTGCGCCAGTTGTACTTTCGCGATCCCATACGAAAGGATAGGTTCCCGCAGGGCACAACTTACCTTTCCTAAGGGGCGGTCACCACCCCTAGGGACATATCCCTACCGAGCTACTGACCCGCATGAGAAAGTTCTTAAATGCAGCTGCAGAGTTCAGTCCAAGGGTGTTTGCTCGTTTCGCTGTAGTATACGAAACGCTTAGTTATACGTCAAACGAACCCGAGCGTTGTCTGTTCTTTAGAGCACTGATCTCCTAAGTACAAAGCGTATGTTGGTCAACTATGACTGTTTGAGTCAAGCATGAAACCCCAAAATTAATCATAGTCCCTTAGACTCATAAGAAATGAAAGTTGTAAGAACCACACATAATTATATCAAAAGGAATCAACCATAGTCGATAGGAGGGTATATTCAATCGGAAATAATAACTGGAAGGATTTAAATCACCATATGGTACATCCAATAACACAAGATCGAAGTAAAATCCGACCACTTCGGGTCAAACTCCATAAATAAAAAATCATACAGCTGCCAAAGAGGAGTTGACTTCGACGACAACCTTATTGCAGTCGACAAGGTAGTCGAACTGCCTCAGTTTTGACTTGATGAGACACACTGCTAAAGTTATTCATTTCACATACCGCCGACTTAAGATTAGACACACATACACTCGTTTTCATACGTTGTTTTTTTTTTATTTTTATGACAGACTGCTTCGTAGATGATTCATAATCATGTGCATTACTTGAAGTGTTGCATGTCTCACCCTGTAGGAAGTGGTCTCGAGTCCTCCTCCTCGCCCGAGCACAAGACTCAGATCTCAAAAGTCAGACCGTCTTCACCGAATCGGCAAAGTACTCCTCCGTAGAACAATTCACTCTGGGTTGATAACAAGGACCCCCGTCTCATATGCTTTCTAGAAAGAGAACGTGTCCTCCACGAGTAAATTTTAACTGTTCACGTTTTTTTTTTGTAAGTTCAGAGTAACTTAGACAAATAAAATCAAAGGAGGTAGAAAATGAAAATCATTTGGACGGGTATAAACAGATGAGGTCTTTCAGGATAATAATGATAGACCTTAGGAAAAAATTAAATCAGCTTTTTTTTTTTTTTCCTTTTTATTTGAATCAATTTTTTTTTTACAACGCCCACTGGATTTACTATTTTCAAAACAATTTTTTTTTTGACACACAAAACAGGTGAGAAGGAGAATGAGAGATGATTATTTTCATCTTCCCGAGTAAATGTCATCAAACTTGTCCTTTACAACATCAATTTACCTACCTGCGCGCTCAAAAACAACCACAAGTCCGTAAGATCCAGCAACCCATACTCCCGTCAGATCCCACATTTTCACATGCATGACCACGCATTCTTTACTCAACCTTTTCTTTTGAATGTTAAAAACAAATAGGGTCAAGCAAAGTGTGGGTTCATACAGGTGTGGAGGGAAAACTGAGTCGCCAACTTACCTTAAGTGGAGCGGTGTCGAACGCGTCACAACTCGTTAAAAAAGCTAAGGAAAAAATATATACTCGTCGCCAAAAAAAAACATAGTCCCAAGGTAAGTCCCAGGTCGACCAATGACCTCAATTCACCATCCACTCGCACGTTTCGCACGTGGTAGCCCCAAGTGTAAAAACGACGAGCCGCACACGTAAAAAAAAAAAAAAGTTCACTGGTCCCACGTCAGTGTCAAATGATCCCAAGTGGTCCCGCACTATTTTTTGTAGTACCGGATGACGTCGTCCGCCAAAACCATTTCGACCACGCCTCACACACACAAAAAAAAATCAGCGAGAGTCAACTCCGCCGGCACCGCCCGTCCTTCTCACATGCCTTGTCGGTCCCAAAAGATCCCACTAGGTCAATGTCAATGACCTCACTACCGTCGGCGCATGCACACACAAAAAAGTGGCGTGCCGTTTCACCTTAACAAGCCTAGTCCAATCCACAAACGATCGTCGATACGTTCACTCCAACTTACAAAGCCCACAAGCATAAATGAACAACAAATCTCGTCGTTCGTTGTGTCGTCACAACAGTCTCACTCTATTTCACCCCTCCTGATGACGTTGATGGTGAGTCTCTCGACATACCGAAAAAAAAATCCAACATTTCCCTTTCACTTAACGTCATCTGACGACCCCCAATTTCGGCAATGTAACACTGTAAAATTTATCGCAATCGACGCTATAAAAAATTGGTAGCATAACCTCACAAGAGTGGGAAATCAGCCTGACGCAATTTAATCCAATGACACCTCCACCAGCGTGCCCTGAAGTTTGTTGCTGCCGCTAAGACTTTGCCGCCTAAATTATAAAATTTGGGCCCTAGACAAAATCCAAGCCCAAAGTGTACTCCCGCCGTGTTGTCTTGGTCCTGTAGAGTCCCAAGGATTGTCCCACCAGACCATCACCAACCAGACGGAAGTGGAGCAGAGTGCTCCCTACCCTAGATATATGGTTGTCCTCCTCCTCCTTTAGCGCTCCACTGTAGACCTCCAACCTCCTCCCACGTTGCCTCCAAAAGTCTCTCCAACAGCCCAGCAACACTCGAGTGTGTTGTCATACATTGGCAGCTCAGTGCGAGTCCGTGATTTTTTATAGTGGTTGAGGAGGGTTGGCCGTCACTTCATCCCCCAGTTAAAATCGCGGACTCGTACTGAGCCCTTGATCTGACCAAGATCAAAGGCCACGGCACGCTGGTGGAGGTGTCGTTGGATTAAATTGCGGCAGGTTGACTTGGACCCTAAACAAAATCCAAGCCCAAAGTGTACTCTCACCATGCCGCCTTGGTCCTGTAGAGTCCCAAGGACTGTCCCACCGGACCAGCACCAGGCAGAAGAAAGTGGAATGCCGAAGGAAATGGGTCAGTGAGAGATGTTGTTTGTGTCTTCTGTGCCACTCATTGGGGCGTTTTGGGATAGTTTAATCGCTCGTATGTTCGTCGAATGTTGAACGATAGATGAATTAGTATGGATGAGGGAAAACTTGGGATAAGATGGGATGACCTTATTGAGAGTCAAAGCTATAGTTAGTTCATAATACATTTTTAAGACTATCTCAACTTATGACAATCAAGTTAAGTATCAAAAGTTAGTCCAAAGTTTAGTTAAATTTTTCTTTCGTATTTCGATCAACAAAAAATTAGAAAGTCCACTTCCATATGGGAAGTACTGCCAAATTTGTGGTAAAATTTGGGAGTCAGTCAAATTTTGTCTTATGAAAATTTTGGTTATTTGCCATGTCTAAGAGAGATGTTGTCAAAATTTTTACTATTCTCAAGTGTTGGTCAGGTAGAGGTGAGAAGAGAGTTAGTGAAGAAGTTAGGTTGTGGTATGAAGTATATTCTTCATCGATCTTAAATACACCGATGATTTTTTTATCTGTATTGTCATGTTGATCATCACTAGATTGAAGGTTCGATCAGTTTCGGTCTGATCCATCAAAGATCATTCATCTTTTGTTATCAATTGATAACAGGTTGGTTTTTACGACAAAACTTTGTTTGCATCTATACCTCAACCTGAAACCTTAGCCCCGTGGGTTTGATATGTTTCTTAAGGGTTTCACTCGGGTTTCTTTTTATGATCATTTTAAAGAAAGGACTATCTTCTTATAGAAAGGTGGACAATGGTTGGGACTTGTGTGTTTAAGGCAGGGTTCGTAGGTTGGAATCCTATCTGTCTCACTTCGTGACTTTCATATTTCATGAATTACATGTAATGTACTTATGGGGGCGAAAATCTATGATAGATGTATTGTATAATTTTTTTTTTTTCGTTCATTTTTTAGGTTTTCAAAGTTTAATACGTCACCATGCAGATATACTTGCATTTTACAATGTAAAAACTCGTGATATTTTCAACTACTATGAGTTGCACGAAATGATAAGTTGACCAAATTAGTGAGTCTCGTGTATGTATGAAGGAAGGTTTGAATTTTTAGTCTTACCCTTTTTGGGATATTAATGAATAAACCGCATCAATGACTGCGAGAGTGATTACTACCTGATGTTGCACAATTTTTTTGTCTCAATGATTCACCTGTTTCATTTGCAAGGTCGTGATAGTCGAGAACACTATATAAGGTTACTTTATGACTGGATCGATAGTGGTCTGCGATAGAGGCCCTACACCGTCGTGTTTTATATAGGCTATTGAAAAATGATATTAGAGAGAGGGGTAGTGCATCTCTGAGACCTACTGCTTGTTTTTATGGTTGACAATATTGTTCGCTATATGAAGTTGAGACTGTCATCCTACCGCCCTGCAACTCTCACAAATCTTTTGCGCCAGGCACGAGAGACATGAGAGTTTGTGACAACATGTGCGATCACTCAACGTTGGGGAGTTAACCCCTTAGAGCGGTTATTAGTCGACACTTGAATGTCATGTACAATCTTGATATCTGCAAGGGCCCGCACCGTTATGGATGACGCATGAGCCGTCGCCATGGCAACTAATAACGGAAAAATGCATGATTAAGTATTATGGCTTCGTCTGCTCGTTCGTTTTTTTTTCAACGTTTTCACTCGAGCTCCAACATACCACTTGCACTCGATATGAATTATGAGTTTGAATATCTATTAATGGATTAGACACGCGTGCGAAATCCAACTTTAAGGTTATGATATCTCGAGTTGTGTACCTCGTGGTTAAACAGGGTATCCAAGTCGACCAGTGTAGGGCCACACGTGGGAGATCAGCGCCCCACGTAATGGCTCGTGTACGGGTTTGATAGGGACGTTGGCATGCTTGTTTATTTTTATGGTTTAACAGTTAGGTTTGCGACTACTAAAGTCAAAACCCTTGACTAACCCACTTGATGAGCTCCCAAAAAACAAGCTCACCCTCGAGGTGGGACAACCCAGTCACTATTGCTGTTACGACGGTTAAACGGATTGTTTTTCAGTCGTTCGGTGTCACGAAAGAAACTTCTCTTGCGGCATCTCATATTCGACACTGATGTGTTGTGTATAATCCTTGAACCTACAAAGGGTTGCATAATTATGGTTATCGTGTAAAGCGTGATCATGATAGCGGATCGTGTAACCATATATGAGTAATCTTTATGACCTCGCTTGCACAACTACAGTGACTTCCTTTATATGATTTTGTGTAGGACGTAATTCGTCGCTTACGAAGGGTGTAAGTTACAAGTTTGGGAAGTTAGAAGGGGACTAAACATGACGCTTGCACTTCATTTGATTTCGTAAGTGAGTCACGTGGTTAACCGAATGTCCTAGTCGGCCCGCGTGGAGCCATGTTGGGCACATCAGTGTCCATAACGTTGGCTCGCATTAATGTTTGATTCAGGCGTGCCCACACTTACCTCCTATGCTACAATGAACGGGAAATGCAATCGACTAATCCACCTTTGTGACAACAAGTAAATTTATCGCATGTGTGTCATTAGCTCGGTTGGGATACGGCCATCCAGGGATGGTGACAAGTCTCGCAGGTGGAGGTAAGTCGTACCTTACCAAGTCATATCCTATCGTGGGAACTTGTAAGAGGTATAGTTGACGTACTCACTCGGAGCAACACTACTCTTGAAGGTTTTGCAACCTAAATGTTGAAATTTTGCATGACGCAGTCAGGAGGGTTCCCATGCGAGACCGATGCTCGACAGTGTGTCATCTGCAGGAATGCCAATAGTCTTTCAATAAAAAATGGGGTTCAGTTGGAACGACAATATCAATATACTGGAGTTTAATCGAAAAACAGGTTTGAAGTTCAATCTGTAAAATTTAAATAAGTGTTATAAGAGATAGAGACTCAAAGTATGGTGGTTTTCGCATTGTGGTTTGCGTCATAGGTGTGTTAAAATTTATTTTGCCGTGCATTTCTGTGAGGCGACTTTGAAGAATATTGTAAGACACCCAACAATTTTAAACTATACGGGGTGAATCACAAATACCACTCGTCTTAATCTGCATTGTTTCTCTTATGGTTGTTGATTGAATGCATTTATTTGCTTCATAATTTTATTGCATCACAGAAACATAAAACCCAACAATAATATTTCCTTTGTAAGACTTTGCAAACGACATTTTGTATCTTTCTACAGTTGTTGGGCAGACAAACACGAGCATTAAGTGGATGGTTTGTACGTGAAAACCTATCATATATTTGTCTGTGAGATAAAATAAGTTGTGCAAATATATCATTACACGTTACATAACCCTCTTGTTTTTTCAATGAGTTCAAATGGTTATTCTTATCATACAACCGTTTCGCTTGTGATAAAATGTGCAAGTATAAAAAAATGTTTCCTTATTACTTTTTCACAACCGAACCACTTGTGTGTTTAACCCTTACCTTGCCGGTCATAAAATGTTATGTTTCCCCCAAAAATTGAATCGGCACAACTTTTTGTTGTTAGCGCCACCAACTATTTTGCTATCAGCCCATAGTAAAACAACTCCGCTGTTTTCAACAAGATTGTTTGAACTAGCATTTGAAAAATGATTTTTTTTTTTTAGCTATTGTTTTTTATATTTATTCCTTCAGAGTTTTACTTACAATCGTTACAAGTATACTAAGACTGTTTTGTATTCCATATGATAAATTTTATCAATTTGTTGGTTATTCTTTCTCCCCCCCCCCCCTTTCTTTTCTGTCTCTCACACACACACACATACATTACGGTTTGTGTAGCGTCATAATGGTAAGCTTATTCGATTCCTAAATGAGCATTTTATGTTCATGGTGTCCACAAAAGAAATTGTTTGAGGTAGATAAAATGGGTCTTGCTACATTATAACAAACTCCCACTATTTTCATAGTGAGTTTGAGAGTTGTCAGACCCTTGAAACTCTCAAACCCGGGACTCTCGTATTACAAGACAATGGTACTCGGTACCTAAACGCCTCGTTCATTCTCACCACTCGAGGTGAACTCTAAAAAAACGAGGTCGTTTTGAGGGTGAGTGGGCCTACCTCAAAAAAACAATTATACTCTAAAATTGAATTAATCTTCATTTTTTTTTTTTTTCCTTCCAGTTCATGTTTCAAACAAATGAATCGAGTTTTCAGTCTTGTTTCAACCACCACCATGTTATCTTGTATTTGTTTCACTGGACATTGTAAAACACTCCCACGTAGATGAATCAAACACTTTTTTAATTAAAAAAAAACTCATTGCTTTGCACCTTTATTTTTTCATAAATCAAATAAAAGGTTAAGTAACATAAAGGTAATGTATTGGACTGCAAGTCCACGAATGATGGTTTGAATCCATCCTTAACCTACTTACTTGGCAAGTTGACAAAGTTGAGTTTCTTAAGACATTGATGTTGCCTGTTGACTCTAATAAAACACGGTCAAAGGTGGTAAGCAAAACACGCGTCGTGTTTGAATTCTATAAGAAAGATGGTGTTGGCCGGCGGGTAGGTACGTAAAGTTTAAGGTCGAAAAATCTTGAACCTTCGAGAGAGCCGGTTCTGATATCTCTTCATGCAAATTTTGACAGTCTGATCCGTAAGTGCAACATCACGGGACTCACGAAAATTGGTAAGTTAAGAGTAGTGGAGTGAAACCATAGTTTGAGAAATGTCGAGGAAATAGTTGAATATCTTATGGTTGAAAGATACACGCATTTGTCCGTCAGTTATGCGTTTAAATCCCATATCTGTAAGATGACAAGAGAGACTACCTCCCACAAAAAGAAGGGTGATCGATTTTTCACATTTATGAGAAAGACCGACAGGTATTTGGTTGCCCCAGTATAACATCCGGAACGCGTAGGAACGATCCTGCCTCGTGGCGGGAGACCCAAAAAAGACCCAAAGTTATGAAACAACGAACTTTTTTAGGCCGTTAAATCTTGAAGATCTGACAGTCACCAATAACCTTCACTATAGGCGGTCGACAACTTATTGCAAAATGTTGAGAACCTACTTTGACGATTTCTGGTACTTATAATAATTATTGAAAATAATAAAAAATCTGAGCGGTACTGATTGAGCAGTAATATTTCCAATACATTTTTCTTTTTTGAATAACAATTTATCCCCATTGCTACCTATATGCCTTTATTTTTGGATTATTGATCAAACTTGGAATTTTCAGCCCCTAGGGTGTCGTATAATGGGTTCTCGTAGTGGCCAAACTCAAAATTGGAATTTTTGTTTCATTTGATTAATTCCAATTGTATTTTTTTTCTAAACTCATCAAATAAAATTGAATATTTGCAACTCTAAGGGTTGTGGTATGGTGCGGTCTGATGTGTGACCGCCGCAAAATAAGGCATGTAGGGGGTAAAATTTAGGTATGACCCTCATAAGTCCCACTCCTAGAGCATGGTCCCACTAGGAACAAGATAGGATAAAAAAAAGTTTGTGTGGCAGTTGAGTGACCCAAATCCTGCCGTGCTGTACTTGTGATCCCACGGTCAGTATTTTACATGTATTGCCCCAAAAAGTAAGAAGATCTTTGTTCCCCTCCTCCTCTCCTTAATACTGGGCATGCCTGTGCAAAGAAGGCTTCCCGCAAAAATATTTTCCATCCGTTGGGGGTATGGCCAACCCCAAAAGAGGGTGGGGTCGGCCATAGGCCCACTGGATAGAAGATTTTCAGTATTTTGCCTGCTGTTGTGCAATTATCATTGGGTGGAACCCTCCTTCAATCATGGAGTACACGGAGGACGTTATGATCACTGCTGACAAAAGTCAAGTTTATTCCAGAAAATGTGGCAGTTACTTTGTTGAAGTTTGTTCACTGTTGCTGCAACCACCACCGGTGATCTGATGGCTGAGAAGCAGTCTGCCGTGATTTCCGGTGGGAGGTCTCTGTTTCTTTTTTGTTTTTTGCCTTTCTGCTGTTTCCTCAGCCCAGAAATTCGTAATGAACTTGTCAGGCCGCTGCTACTCAGTGTCACACTGAATCGGCCACACTCCTATCCGACTGCTAATGGGACCGTGCTCCTAGTGACACTCGGAGGGAGAGTTCAATAATTTGCAAAAGGCAACTTTGACGATTTTTTGTGCTCAAAAGATTTCACAAAAAAAATCTAAAAATAAAAAAAAATGTGGATTAGGTCGTGATCTTAGAAAAAAAAAATAAGAAAAAAGCAAAACAAAACATTAGGACCACAAAATAACCGTCGTGCTGATTCGGTGGATTTCCATTTTTGCCACTCAGTCATGCATGGGCCAACATAAAAAGTACTCAAACTTCAGTGATTTTTCGCGCTCAGAGGAGTGCATAAAAAAATCTGAAAATTGAGTGCTCGCAGATTTTTTTTTGATCTTTCCAGGAAAGATATATTAAAAAAAAGAAAAAAACATTTCGTGCATGAAATAGTTCATGACAGTAATTTGACCCATTTTTCGTTTTTGCCATTCAGCTCCCCMCCCCCCTCTCTCTCTCTCTCTCTCTCTCTCTCTCTCTCTCTCTTTCTTTTTTTCTTTCTCTTTGGTAGCCCCCCCCCTCCCTCTCTCACTCTCTCTCTTTTGCATGAACGCGCTCAGCCCCATTGCTTTCGTTCATTGGGCCAGGCTCACAATTTGCAACGCTAAGGCTGCGGAATGGTGGGTTCCAGCATCTGTGTTTGGAGGACAAAGGCTGCACCGAAAGTGAACAATTCAGCCCCCCCCCCCCCTCTCTTCTCTCGCTCTTGCGTTCTCTCTCTCTCTCTCTCTCTCTCTCTCTCTCTCTCAGAGAAAAACACCGAAATATAATCCCTTACGGCTGCTTTCCCTGCACCTCCACATCTGTGTTTGCAGGCCAGAGGCTGCAGGGGACCACATTCTCTCTCTCTCTCTCTCTCTCTCCGAAAACAAAACGAAGGAACATACGCCCTTAGGGCTGCGTTCCCCATGCCCCCCCCGTAGACAATATGTTAGGCGTTCAAATCCCACACCAGTTAGATGATGCGAGGGGCTACCACCCACGAAAAGGAGGGGAAAGGGGGCGCCAGTGCACACCTCGGCGGCGGCCGCCCGTTCTCGTTCCGTTCCCAGTTGGTTGACGGGTTGGGGTCCTCTTCAGTAGTACAGCTACCGTCCGTTGTATTCGGGGGAATGCGGTAGGTCCCACTTGCACGAATTATGAGATAGAGACCGTAGATAGCCGAGATCAACGGCAGAAATCTCCTAGTCTGTGCAAATGGGACCTTGCCCCCGTGTTTTGCTCCAGGCATCCTGCTGGTTACCAGGAATTCAATTTCCCGCCCTGGAAATTTTCAGTTTCAGACTGGAGTCTGGCTGGCATAACGATCTCTGTTTGGACGCCGCCGTGGTTCCCACAGCGCGCGCGGATGGATACCGTACCCACTGTTTTCGTTCTTTTTGTCCTTTGTTGTTTCTGGTTTTCGTTCGCTGCTCTTTTCCTGGGGCAAGGTCCCACTTGCACGGATTAAGAGATTCTGGCCGTTGATATTTGCTATCTACGGTCAATATCGCTTAATTCGTGTAAGTGGGAGCTAGCCCCTGAGCAGATTCCAGTTAGGGCCTCACTCCTCCACTGCACAACAGTCTCCATGCATTTCGACGCTTTCGGCTCTTGATGCATTCAAAATGTTGGACTCGTCCGAATAGACAAAACGTTCAAATGCGAGTATAGACTGTTGTGCACTGGAGCGAGAGGCCCTTTCTCTACTGATTGGGTTCGGTAAAAGAGGTAGATACCCGGTAGGGAGGGAGGGAGGGAGGTAGGGAGGGAGTTCGAGCGGGGAAAGGCCCGATTTATTTTTTTATTTTTATTATTTTTTAATTATACCCGCCGAATTGGTAATCGATTTCGGCGGTAGATATGCGTATCGGACGGTTAAAATCGAAGGACGCGCAGTGAGTGGGATCGCGACTCGGGATGGCGCGCTCACCGCGCGGGCGGGGAGGGGAGGGAAGGGGAGGGGAGGGGAGGGGAGAATTGTTTTGGGCTGTTGGTTGGGGTGGCGCTCACGAACTTGTTGCTTCGTGAGTGAGGGCGGGTAGACTCGCATCGCAGACGTAGGCGGGGGCTAGGTCCCACTTGCACGAATTAAGAGATAATACTGACCGTAGATAGCAAAGACCAACGGCCAGAATATCGTAATCTCCGTGCAAGTGGGACCTTGCCCCGGGTGAGGGAAGTAGGTGGAGATGTTGGGAGAGTGAGGGAAGTAGGTGCAGGTGTAGGCGGGGGCGCGCTTCCGACCTCCACTGCGCACGGGGCAAACGCCACGGTTGCACTCGCCGGGGGAAGAGAGAACACTTGCGGCGGGAATACGCGCGAGGCGACGAAGGGACGAAGGGAGGGAGGGAGGGAGGGAGACGTTTGTTCGAATGGTGGGCTGCCGAGGGAGGAGCAGGCAGTCGATTGAGTACGCCTGAGACGGACGGTGGATGCGGAGGGGGGGAGAGGGAGGGACAGGGAGGGAGAGACTAGGAGAAGGGAGGGGGTGGTTACCACTTACTATGATGGAAAGCCCATGTTCCTCCGCGATGGACGTTATTGTTGGAAGCTGGTGAAGCTTGGAATGCCCTCTTGGTCAGCCGGTGTCATCTCGTTTAGGTTGTTAGCAAGCGAGCGACACACACACACACACAGAGAGAGAGAGAGAGAGAGAGAGAGAGAGAGAGAGAGAGAGAGAGAGGCGGGGGGAGCATTTTGGGGTTGACGAGATGATCTTCTTGGATTAGTAAGCTGCTGTAGTTGAGCTGAGCTAGCTCTAGTGTCTCACGCCATGCTGGTGTAGAGTAGCTAACGGAAAGGCAATCGAACAAACGACGATTGTAGTGGGTGATAGACGAATGAGCAACTGAATGGAATCCAACGGACATCGGTGAGGGTACCAACTTGCGGTGTCTTCGATTGCCTGCTGGTCTCTTCGTAGTAGGGTTCGTGTTCAGGTTGGATCGAAAAGTAACTAAGGATCACATTTTTGTTCTTTCACTGTTTTCCTTTCTTCTTGATTACGATTGGTAATTGCTGATTAATCCCACCCAGTTTACAGGTGTGCCCGCGTCGGTCGACGGCGGACACTGTGGTTATCAATTGGCAATGAAGCTGTTTGCTGGTTGATTGGTTAAGCGACGATTTTGTCTGCAAATGAGTGTGAGCAGCGGTTCTCTTCCATAACGCCAACTGCGGTTGGGTTGGTCTTCAGCCACCAGAGGGCTCCTGATCTGTACGACAACCACCTTCAATCGGCAGCCGACGCGTGCGATCACCGGTCTATCAGAACAGAATCGAGAGAGAGAGAGAGAGAGAGAGAGAGAGAGAGAGAGAGAGAGAGAGAGAGAGAGAGAGAGAGAGAGAGAGAGAGAGAGAGAGAGAGA
>BFEA01000955.1:202507-243198 GCA_003427395.1 Chara braunii | reverse complement strand
TGATTTTTTTTTTTTTTTTTGGTTAAAAATTAAACCGTGCTGACTGCTGTTAGTCGTTCTTCGGGTCACACTGGCTCTATCTTAGATGCATCTGACCGCAATTATGTCCAATATAAAGAAGTAAAAAAGTCCTGGTGTGAGTGTGCCCTAAGAGAAGTTGGTGTTTGTCATTCAGATCGCATGTTTTTTTTCCGTTTTTTTTTTTTTTGGCACGACCCCTGCGCAAGGCTGACATACACCTAAATCGAGACATTGCTGTTTGTTAGTCAGATTCCAATTTTCTTTCCTAATTTGTCGGTGCCGTTTCACGGTTCCGTCGCATTCGCCACGTTCATCCCCCCTAGACACAACCCGAATGGTGATCAGGAATGTATACAAGCGATATCTCCGTTCCGATACAGTCAAAAGAAGGGTGCGTTGTATTCGGGGAAAGACAGTAGTCAGGGCAACGGCTCTTACCTCCTCTTCGTATCCTACCCTCCCGCCCCCCCACCCCCTCTCCTCTTGCCTCCTTTCCCTGCTAAGACTCAGGTGCTGGTTGCACCACTGGCCATCCGCCGAGAGGTTGAATGCATCTCTATAGACATAACTGTCCAGATGCATCTGGATAGACATAACTGCCCAATAACTGTACGGATGCATTCAAAATGTTGGTGGACGGCGAATGGTGCAACAACGCGGCCTCCAGATTCCTCTCTCCTCAGGTGGTCAGACCTTGAAGACTATTATTTAAAAGTTTCGTTGACCGCCATACTCTCCCACCTCACCTATCTAGGCGGGGGTTCGCTCTCTCTCTCTCTTGCCGCAGAGGGCGGGCGGGAGAAGTTGTGGTCGGAAAGAAAACGAGAGAGAGAGAGAGAGGGAGAGAGAGAGAGAGATTGCGATGGTTGTGGTAGGCATTTCACTCCGTAATCGTAGTATTGAGGAGGGAAGAAGGGAAGGGAGGGTGTTTCGATATTAGGGTATCACTTCCAATGATTGGGGTAGGCATTGGCCCTCCATAACTGTAGTATTGAGGAGGGAAGGAGGGAAGAGAGGGTGTTTTGATTAGGGTATGACTTCCACTAGTACCGTGTCGACTACCCTGAGGGCTATCTAGAGGTAGTTGAACCTCCGGTAGTGCGGAGGTGCGAACGGGTGCGCTGTTAGATTGGGTTGTCGATGTGATTATGTGTTTGATCAGGCGATTCTCATCCCTTAGTTCTGGTTGGGCTTGCCATGCCGGTCTGTCAACCGTCATCTTCCCTCTCTTCTCTCTCCTCTCCTCTCCTCTTTCCTCTCTTCTCTCTCCTCTCCTCTGTTCTTTTCTCTTCCCCTCCTGTTGATGTATTGGCTACCGGCCGCGGCCGCTTTATCTTAACCCGTTGTACGTGGGGAAGATAGATTAGTCTTCCCCTGTGCTTCGCTTGACCGATCAGCTTGCGAGGAGGGTGGAGGGGACTGTCCCATTGATTGCTCCATCATCCATCTATCATCAGGACGGATTTTATTTTCTGCCCTCTTGCGTTGAATGAGAGACTAATGATTCGAAGGGGAAATGGTAATTTCCAAGTGTGTTCACAGAAGGAGAAACGTTTTTGTAAAGTGTGGCTCCTATGTGCCGTCCCAGTCGATGTTTGTGTTCCTGTGATGGAAGGGAGGTTGTTGATTAGTATTCTCTCTGTGTTCTTGTTGCCTTTCCTGCGGGGGACAGGGAAGGGAGGGTGGTTGATCACTCCGCACGTGCTCTCCACGTGTACTCCATGTGGGGATGCGTGGTTCTGCTGTGTCTGTTTTTCTTGGGCCGAGGAGAGGTGCTTGATTGGTTCCTCCGCAATCAATTACGTATTTCGTTTCTGCTTCTATTCTATTTTTCTTTATTGGGCGGGCCGTGTGGGGGAGGAAAGGGGTGGTTGATCACCCTCCACGTGGATTCCCTCCCTCCACGTGGACTTTTCCATTCGAATTTTTATTTTTTTGGTTAAAATAATGTGTGGTATCGGTGGCGGCTCCGATGTGTGAGGATGTGTGATACTAGTATCGATGTTGCTTCTTGTTGGGGGGGGGGGGGGGGNGGGAAGTAGGTGTTTGACTATTTCCTTTGTAATTAATTACGTATTTTTTGTCCGATTCTTTCTTTCTTTTCGGGGGGGAAAGGGTAGGAAGGTGGTTTTTGATTTACTTGCAAATACCACCTGCCTTTCTAAAAGAGGTACGCGTTTTATTCGGGGCAACACGGTAGCTAATCTGCAATATGTAATCTTTTTTTTTTTTCTTTTTTTTTCTGGTCATCGAAACGTCGCTGTTTCGTTCGTATCTTGCGGTCGCTCGTTCTTTCTCTAATTGTTTTTTTTTGGTTGTTTTTCCTCATGCGTTTCATCCCCCCCCACAGGGTCCACATTAATCTTTTTTTTCTTTCTGTATCGTTCCAGTTTTAACGGATGTCCCAGTGGACATTCATTCCCTTAACGAATTCCGTTTTTTCCGCTGCTTTTCAACCGCCTACGCGTCGTCCTTGGAACATGGTTCAAAACTTTATGATGACTGTATGAGACCGGAAAGATAGCTCGTGTGCATTCATTGTTATTGTGCGTTGTACTTGGGGAGTAATGGCGGTTATCGGACTGGAAAGATAGCTTGTATGCATTCGTGATCTAGTTTTTTTTTTTGTTTTTTTTTTTCGAAAAAGGGCCGACTGTCTTGAGATATGATCATCGAACTGACCCGTCTCAGGTTTGTAGTTCCAAATTATATATTCTCTCTCTCTGCCTACGGTTTACCGGGCAGTTCTGTTTGTGACGATATATATATACATATATTGTCATAATTTTACTGATGTGCTTCCAGTGGAATTCGAACGCGAGTCTGTATTTCAAAAGTCCCGGGGTGTACCGACTGAGCTAGGTCAGTTGGACATTAACGTCTTCAACGTCTGCAATTGGAAAGGGGTTCTTTTTCTTTTTTTTTCGTAGTTGATTTATTAATGAATGGGTTAATATCCGAGCGTCGCTTTGTTGGGTGGTTGTGTCAAGGCTACCGTCTTCACCTGAGGAGATTAATTAATGGGTTAATGTCCGATATTAATGGGTTCATATCCGATCATCGCTTTGTTGGGTGGTTGTCACTATCGATGCATCTGGACTGGATCTTGGACGCCCGGTCATTCTCGCTGCATCTGGACTGGAACTTGTCCGGTCATCGCTAACCCGAGGAGAGCCCCCGGTCATTATCGATGCATCTGGACTGGAACGTGAACGCCCGGTCATTATCGCTGCATCTGGACTGGAACGTGTCCGATCATCGCTTTGATGGGTTGTTGTATTAGGAATACTGTCTTCAACCGAATAGGAGCTACCTGAAATACAGCTATATATGATTGGGCGTTGTTTTCGGGGTATAAACATGTAGTCCCTGTCACCCGAAAAAAAACAGCTATATGACTAGGCGTTGTGTTCGGGGTATAAATGGGTAGTCTCTGTTATGGCAGTTGTGCAGACATTGTGATATGGTTTAGAGATTCGAAATATTGAAGCCGTTCGTTCGATAAGCGTGTTCTTGTTAGGCTGAAATGTACCCCAAGTACTGCTATAATGACCGTACAGTGTATTCGGGGGAAGAAGGTTGTTGATTAAATATGGATCTAATCTAATAGGCTACCAGTTGGGCCCGGGATCACTTGCCCGGCCGGGCGGAAATTTGAAGTATGAAAAACAAGTATTTGTAATTATATTTTTTTTGTTTGATGTTCGGTAATTATTATTATTATTATTTTTTTTCTGATCTAACCCCGGGGCACGAGTTGTTCAGTTTAAATATTCTGCATAACACGTTTTTTTCAGTTTTCTTGGTTTTTTGTTTGGTTTTGCTGGGACTTTCTTTGGTCCTTGCACGGCCGGGCCGCCCGGGCAAATGATCCGGGCGGTTCGGCTGGTAGCGTAGGCCCTAATTATTATGGAGGCAAGTGGTTGGTCACAGGTACAGATTAGTTGTTTTTGAGGAATAGGAGCGTCTTTGCGCCAGCTCAATTCCCGCGCGCATGTGAGCGTGATCACGCCCAGATTCAGTCGAGAAGAGTAGTTCCCGTCTGTGGTTGTTCTTTGTTAGGTTGCAGTCATTTTCGTCCCATCCTGTTTCATCAGGGGTCGTACCCGCGATCTATTCACTTGTTATCTTTTGTTCTCTTTCTTCATCGTAATCTAATCTCTACCGTCTTCACCCGAAGAGAACGCCCGGTCATTATAGCTGTATGTGGCGCTACTTTCAGTCCAGAGACAGCAATAGTGACCGGGCTTCTTACCATCCCTGTGAAGACCGTAGTGAAGAGATTTATACGAATCTGGGCGTAATTACGTTCAGATGCGTTGGGCAAAGTCCCCGCACACGTCAGCGGGAAAACGACGCCGGAACAGTAGCTGTCTGTCATGGAGGGAGGCAATTGATAGGGCAGCAATCAATGGAGTTAACTGTCCTTGTGGTAATTCTTTGCGTTGACGTCCCTCGGATCTGTCGTCGATGTTTCGCGAGTTACTTTGTCTTTGATTTGGGAAACGGTTGGTGTTAATTTTCGATTCGATTTGGTTGTGATGATGGATGATGTGTACTCGATCCGCGTCAGTTCTTGTTGACGTCATCATCCTCGAACGGTCGTCGATGTTTCTTGTCAATCTCTAACCGGTGTATATTTCTCGCAGTACCTCCTGGAAATATTGCCCCGGATCGATCCATCGGTCGGTCGATAGAGTTGGAATCGATCCGTAGACGGATCGATTGGGGCCTGATCGATTGATCCACTCAGAAATTTCATCCGTAGATCGATAGAGTCGGATTCGTCTCCGTAGATCGGTTGATAGAGTCGGAATCGATCCGTACGGATCGATTGGGGATCGATCAGGCGATCGATTGATCCACTCAGAAATTTCATCCGTAGATCGATAGAGTCGGATTCCTCTGTAGATCGGTTGATAGAGTCGGAATCGATCCGTAGACCGATCGATTGGGGATCGATCAGAAATTGATACTGTAGATCGATTCAGTTGATCTCGTCGCTACCGGATATCGATTTAGATGATCTCGTCGCTACCAGATGTCGATTTAGTTGATTGATTAGAATCGATATCGTAGAAATTGACAATTGATACCGGTCTTGGACCTGTTTCACGATCTGTGGCCATTTTTATCTTTTTGTTTCTGCTGGTCTCATTGCGTCTGGATTGTCGTGTTCGTCTGTGTTCATGTCATTGCGTCTGGGTGGAAGTGTAGGGAGGCCCTTTGATGGCATGGCTGGGGATGTGCTTGTGATGTTGAACGTTGAGCGGTATAATTAGGTTCGAAAAGCCGGGAGCCCGGTCATTATTGCTCTATCTGGACCGAAAGTTGTGCCAAGTACAGCTATAATGACCGGGCGTTCTATTCGGGTGAAGACGGTAGTTTGGTGTCCTTTCTCCCTCTCTCTACCCAAGGTTCACTAGACAGTTCTTTATGACGATATATAGAGATACCTAGTACCCACGGTTTACTAGACAGTTCTCTATGACGAGGTATAGAGATACCTAGTAGGTCTTGTCCCGTCGTTTAGCCTGTGATGTGGGGGCGGTGCTTGCATGTGGGACTCGTCATCTAGGATCTGTTTCCCACCTGTTTTGTTGTGTTCGGCTGTTTCCTTCCTCTTTTCTTTGCCTGTTTGCCCTTTGGCTGTGTGCAAGTGGGTCGATTTGACGCACGGGGATGGGGGCAGCCGCCGCTCATCCTACATCCACGTGGGCGGCCTTGTACGCAAGAGGTTCTGAACAGGGGCTTGTAAGGAGGAAGATTAAAAAACGAATTTTTTTCTCTTCTTTTTTTTTTCGCTTTTGTGACGATATATGGATATAACCGGGAAACTTAGTTTGTTGACCGCTTCGCCCAGGCAGAGAGGGAGACGTAACGTATATATAAGACACATAAATGGGCGTCTCTCTCTCTCTCTCTCTGCCTACGGCTCACCGGGCAGTTCTCTATGACGATCTGTATGCAATTTTTTCCTTTACAAGATGGACCACGGCTTACGGGTGTCATCCTTTGCCCAGTGGCCATGCTATTCTTCTGTGTATGGTTCCATTTTTAAAATTTTTTTGGGAGTTTTGTTTTCTTTTCATTTTTGTGAAGGTTTTTTTCTTCTGGTTGTCTTGCTTTTTTTTTAAGTTTTTTTTTCCGTTTTTTTTTTAATTTTTAATTTTTAAGTTTTTCGTTTTATTTTTTTGAAGTTTTTCGTAATTGGAGGGTGGTATAATGTAATTAAGGACAACTGGGAAACACCTAATAGACGCGGTTTGTTGGCTTCTTCTTCCGGCATTTTCTTTGTAAGTCTGAATTATGTTTCTGTTTGTTTTTACGTCTGAATTATTTTTTTGTTTGTCTTTAACTTTTTGCGATAGCAGAACCTCCTCCAACTTCGCGAGGTGCTCCAGGGCCCGGCGACTGGACGTGCCCCAGTTGCGGAAACATGAATTTCGCTTTCAGGACGACCTGTAATATGAGAAAGTGCGGAGCTGTGAAGCCTGCAGATAACGTAATGGTAAGTGTGTTTTTTCTTCGGCCGCTGCCTGGTGTCTCTCTGCTATTTCAGCTCGTCTCCTAGGTGATATCTATATATTAGAATAGAAATTTCTTTGTATTTCTTTTATATAGTAATTTTTATATTTTTTCTATACTTATATTCTAGGCTACTTGGCTGCCGGGGTGGCCGGGTCACCCTATTTTCCCGGGCGGGCCGGCCGTGCAAGGACTAGGGAAGGTGCCGCCAAAAAAAAAAAGATCTGAAAAAGAACTATGTTATGCAGAAAAATAAACTGAACAACTTTTGCCGCAAAAATAAAAGATTTTTTACCAGAAAAAGAACTATGTTATGCAGAAAAAAAAAAGATCTGAATAAGAGATCTGAAAAAGAACCATGTTATGCAGAAAAATAACATGGAAATTCTTTACCAGATTGAAAATAAAAATTTAAATAAAAAATATTTTTTTTATCCGGCTGCCTGGTTTCTCTCTTCTATTTCATCTTGCCTCCTACGTGATCTCTTATTTCACACTTTGGTTCTTTAACTCCCCTCTCGCTTGTAATCTTGTTCTTGCTTGGGACGGGTGGAGGAGACCAGAGAAAGGAAGGGTGGGAGGAGGGGAAGAGGGGGGAAGGAGGGGGAAGAGGTTGACGTAGGTCTTGTTTGGTCGTGTACCCTGTGACCGTCTTATGACGAATCCAACGCCCCCTTTCGTCGTATTGGACCGGAATTACAGTTTGTATTCACTCACGATTAGGGTGCGTTGTGTTCGGCGGAACAGGGTGGCGTGGCATGGCAAATTTGAGTTCTTGTTGCGATGGACTCTTGTTGATCTTTTTGAAGTCGGTGTTGCCGTCTTTTTCTCCCTCCCTCTCTCTGTTATTTGTTCTCTTGCATGTGCTCTTTTCTAAGTCATTGTTGTGAACGGTGTCAGGATTGCGTCTCATCGGAGCAGCAATGTCCTCTGCATCGTGATCCGTGTTTAAGCGCAATGGTCTGTCTCTCTCCGTGTGAACTGTTTCAGGATTGCGTGAACGGTTTCAGGATTGCGTATCATCTCACAGCAATTTCCTCTGCATCGTGATTCGTTTTTAAGTGCAATGAGCTGTGGTATTTTCGTTTCTGAAGGGTCATCGGTGTTAGTGAGGCCCGAGCTCTGTAGTCTGACATGTTATGCCCGGGCAGTTGAGTCCTTATCTATGCCTGAACTCCTTCAGCGCACATTGGTGATAATGGGCCTCGCTGCACTTCTCCCCACATACACAAAACACGAAAATATGGGCCGTAGGAACATAGAAAAAAATGGCGGTGTATCGTCCTATGTTCCAACGGAAGATCATTCTCATTTTGCGCATTCTATACGTGCATTATAGCGAGGCCCAATTTGAAGTGTTGCAGCTTTTGATACGTGCAGTTTGAAGTCCTTCGTCTTCCATACTCTGACCGAAGTCCAAAGCGTTGCATCTCACCTTTATTTCAATTATATGAGAGCTTTTTTTCCCCTTTCCGCCCTTTTTTGAAAGGGCGACCGCCTTGAGGTACCATCCTGGAACTGGTGGGCCCAGAAAGTTCTGATTTGATGTAGTTCCATCTGGATTCGAACTTAGGTCTACATTTCAACAGTTCATGGTTATCAACTGAACTAGGCCCGCCGGTGCACAGCTTTGATGCGTGCTATATTTTTTTGTATTGTATGGGACGTTTTATGTATATTATGGGATTTTAACTTGTATTTGTGTAGTCCTTTGTATTCGGCTGTGAGTTGTTCGACGAGATCTAGGAGATGGGTAAAGAAAAAACAGCTACTGACGGACCCAGCTCAGTTAGTACACACAATGCACTGTTGAAATACGGACCCAAGTTTGAATCCAGATGTAATCAGATGACCAAAAGATATCTAAGAGGCCGTGGCCCTTCAAGAAAAGGAAGTGAAAAGAAAACTAAAAAGATATGTCCTTGAACTCTCCACGCTCAGGCAAAGATAATGAATCGTGCAAAAAATGGGGCGGAACGTCTGGGCTGCCCGGGATGCTCAGGACCTTTTCTGGTCTAAGTAGATGCAGTGCAATTGGGGAAGCTAAACTACTAGTACTTGGCCACGCTATTGCCCGCCGAAAAAAATAGAGTAGAAACATTTCTAGTCGGATGAATCTGGTCCCTCCTGTAGTGGCCCGTACGTTTCCTAAAATCGTGGTGCGTTAATGGGCACGGCTCTAGGAAGTACTGGTGGTTTAACCACTAGTACCTTTCCGTCTAGTCGACAAGTTTTAGCCTAGTCCCGAAGTTTAGGAGGGTGGGCCTGACAATGTCTGCCGTTGATATGTTATGAACTTGGTTGTCATTCGGCTAAATCTGATCGGCGGCCGTCGTTTCCTTTTGGCCTCCTGGCCCAGTATTTTCCAAACCGACAAAGGTACTAGTAATGGTTAAGCAAAAACCAAAAAAAAGAAAAAAATGTGGTGTAATAGGCGAAGTAAAGGAGGCAGTGTGCGACATACAGAACAGATCGTGTCCGAGGACGGTTGTGTGTGCTGTAGGGCATCCTCTTTTGTGTGACGTCTGTGGCGTTGTATATTTATTTATCCGTGATTGAGAAACTATAACGCATAACCTTGTCATCTTTAGTGGGACACGAGTGTGCTTTTCGAATGAATGGTGTTTGTGTGAAACGATTGTGGTGGGAATGAATGTGTGGAAGGATGTGGATTTGATCATCAAGCTCTGTTTGCTTTGTGTGGTCCATGTCTGATCTTGTGCTTGTCATGTATTGCTTTGGCTCTGCAGCGACCTCCTCAACCGCCGATGTACGATCCCACACAACCGGTATATGTTGGTGGTCCTGGAGGTGCGCCTCCAATGCCCAGTTATGGGAGTCAGATTGGGCCCACGCCGCTGATGTTCTATGACCAAGGTCCACCCATGGGTGGATACAATCCACAGCCGTCCGGAATAATGGGTCCTGGAATCGGTACGTGTGCTGAGCTGCTCACACTCGCTCTGCTATGTTCTTCAATGTATTCAGGGAAATGAAAACACTGCTCACACCATCTCTGCTATGATGTTTAATGTACTCGAGGAAATGAAAAGATGTAGCGTGGATGTGATGCCATTGAATAGAGTCGAAGAATGTTGCCAGGATAGAGAGAATTAAGAATCAGGAAAAAGTGAAGAAAGAAACAAAGGATGAGGAGAGGCAGATCTGATCGCCTCACTTCAAGAAAGAGGGGGGTTGGGGGAGGGGAGGGGGGGGCGGTCTTTGTGGTTGAATCATACACACTGTACGTTTGCTAATAGAAACTCTGTTGTGGTGGAAGCAGATTAACACTAAGGTTAAGGACAATCCCCTAGCCCAATTAAACCACCAGAACGGGCTAGGCCTTCTGTAAAATTTTCTGCCCTACCCCCTTAAAACCGCCAGAACGGGTGGGCCGTCCACAAAAGTTTCTTCCGTGTTTTTTGCAGCTGTCGGTATTTCAATGTGCCGGTTTGCATGTTTTGATGTATTATGCGCTTTGCAGGGGTCCCCTGTATAGGCTTATTAGGAGAGTAGTGGTAGGCAGATAGTGAAAGGTGGAATAGAGAGAAGAATATAGCTTCATTTTTAAAAAAGAATTGAGAAAATCTCGCTTGGGAAACACTTGTCTGGTCAAGGTAAACGATGTTGAGAAATATGCTTTAAACCACTAGTACCTTCATCGTGTGGGAAAATAGCGCGCCTCGTGTGGGCCTCCGGCCTTTTCGGAGGTGGAAACGAAACGATGTTCGCCGATCAGATTTGTCAATGGCAGCCGTTGGAGGTGGAAACGAAGCGATGTTCGCCGATCAGGTTTGTCAATGGCAGCCGTCGTCGTCGTCGGGGCCGGCCTCTGAATTTTAAGGACTTTATGAAAACTGCTACTTTTCCCTATTTTCCCAATGCTGGCGTAGGTACTAGTGGTTTAAGATGAGCTCGATGCTAGTTATTTCCTAATGGGCACGCTAAAAGAGTTGAGATGAGTTGAAATGACTGTTGATTGGGTATTTGTAGCCGGTGGTTGTGGGACTCTGTTGTCTAATCTTTCTTTGGTGACTTGTTTTTTTTTATTTCTTGTGTATTGTTTGGGCATCGGTGCAGGTGGTCCTGGCTACGGTCCCCCTGCTGTTGATTATAATCTTGGGCGGCCACCGCCGGTATGTGATTTGACTTTCTCATGGGTTTGTAACAGATGATGTCTTGGATGTTGAAACTGGCGGAAAGCCCACATGAACAGATCGTTAAGTGATTTCATTGCAAAAACCATAGTTGGTAAATCATGGTGTGGGGGTGCCATTGGGCTTCTTATTGGAATTTGCAGTGTTTGCTGGTGTGTTTCATTAGCAGGAAGTGGAATATAATATCAGTTTTGGACATCACTGCGAGTGGTGTTTGTGTAAAGAAGGTGCTGATGGCCTTTTGAATGAAGTCTTTTTCTCAGAATGCTGTGTGACGAGAAAATCTTGATGAGATATGTGTTATGTTCTATGCAATATATACTTCCAACTATACGAACTGAAATCAAAAGTTTTTTCTCTGCTTAGCAAACACTATGAAGGACATGGTCCAGCCTCTGCCGTTATCTTGTTTAACATGGAAAGTAATTTATTCGACCTCCCAATGGATGAGTATTATGGGCACCTCCTGAGGCCTGGCATACACCCTCTACTGCACCCTGGACCGATTGAAAAAAAAATCCTCTTTCTCACAGTGTGCGAAATGCGACACCAGCGTAATGTTCTATGGAACTGGTATGTGCTTTCTTTCTATCTTGCCCTGACCACAACGCAAGGCCGTTATTGCGGTAGCTAGAGTGAAAGTTGCCCTGATGCAGCTGCAATGTGAGTTTTTTTTTTTTTTTTGCTCACTGCTAGTGCTATTCAGGTGTAGACGGCAGTAAAGCGTGTTAAGAAAGGTGTACGACAGTGTGACTTTGCTCTGCTCCGTCATTGAGGATGCAATGGCAGTGCACTGTTTGTCTTGGGTCCGTAACAGGGGATGCTAATTACCAGGTGACCATTTTCTGGATGCCTTGGTTATTAAGTGATGCTAGGATGATTTGTTAAAACCCTTCTTCCGCAGCTTGGCATCCATGCAGCTTCACTCAAACTGTGTAGGGACGGATCTGTTAATTGTTTGACGTGGTGCTGCTTGTATTGGAGGACACCTTGGTGTTCTGTATCTCACAGTGCTCATCAAGTGCCACTAGGATGATTGCGAAAACACGTCTGCAGCTTGTCGTCCATACAGCTTCATGTAAAATGTGTAGGGAGGGAGCAGAGAGAGTTTGCCAGTGCGTCAGGTGCTGCTATTGTTTGATGAGGTGTAGCATTTGACGACTCCACCTTGTTGTTCTGTATCTCACTGCGCTATGTCATTGACTCATTGCTAATGAATGTGTACCTGGTTGATTGCTATGCCCCTGTAACAGCCGGAGTATGTGCAGAATCCCTCTGATGGCATTGGATATTATGGTATGTCGATGGCACCAAGAGGTCCTCCAGTATTCCCACAAGAAGACATCTCTCGGAAGAGGAGAGGAGGTAAGCGGCTCTAAGTGTATTGTATGTCTCAACGAGTTGCTTTAATTCCCTTTTCTTGTGCCGGGTTCTTCTTCCTCGATATGAAAATTTATAGCACACCGGTTTTGTGTTCTCACTATGTTTGTTGCAGTCCCTTCTGGCAACTCTATCGTGAATCTCTTCTTCTGTTCGCTCTGTCTGTTGCAGTACATTCCTGCAACTCTATCGTGAATATCTTCTTCTGCACATTCAGTTGGACTGTTGGGAAGGATGTGCTGTGTGGAACGTGGTGTTGGGCCGTATTGATTGAATGCTATGGGTGGGATGGGATTCGTTCTGGCGCTCGGTTCTAGAGTTGGTTGAAGGGATTGACGCTCTGCATTTGGGGACTTGCCTCTTATGGAAAAACACATTTCACATACTTACTGTAGGGCCCTAAAATAGACCGACAGCCCTGATCGTTGCAAGGGTGTAAAAATCTCAGATCCGAGCCGCGGCATCCAACGGGGTTGCTAGCTGCAATCATGTGGTCTTCTGATTTTTAGGTAGTGTGCGGACTGATGGCAGTGATCATTGCACGGTCTTTACGATTTTCAGATTGCATGGTTTCAGGCCACTGGCTGTCTGGACTTGTGATTTTGATTCCAAGAACTGATGGCTATGATCATCATGAGGTCTTGCGATTTTCAGATTAAGTGGCAATCCAGACTCACAGCCCGGTAGGGCTGTTTTGATGGCCCTGATCTTGGTACCCGGTAGGAAGGCTTAGGTGGCTGGTAAAGGTTATTTTGTCCGCTGCACCACCGTGTCATGCCAACGAACTTTACTCGCTACTCGGACTGTGGTTGGTACACATACCTGCACACGTATGCTCAGCTCACACATATAACATACAACACACACGGACACGCGATGCACTTCATTACCTCATCCGCTACGTCCACCGTGTCATTCAACTACATCAGATGTGTCATCAGCTACTCTGAGAGAGAGAGAGAGAGAGAGAGAGAGAGAGAGAGAGAGAGCTGAGAACGGTCAACGCTATCAGCAAAACGTTGCTATCCGGATTGCGAGCGGGGGAGGTGGAGCTTGGTGAAGGACATCTGAAACCTGTGCCAGGATCTGGAAGCTGACGGAGACGTGGCTTGTGACCTTAGTCCTTTGATGAAGATGAAGGGCGGGGAATCAGATTAACTTCATCCATGTGTGCCTGGGTAATTATGTGTTTACAGAGCGAGAGAGGAGAGGGAGAGGGAGGAGGGGGGGGGGAGAGGGAGGGGGAGGGTTGTTAGGAAGTGGGAAACGAGCGGAGGGTGCGGATACACAATGCACACACAAGGTAAGTCAATCTCCATGTCTTGCTTTGCCCGACCTCGTCCCCTGCCTGGCCTTCTACTCACTTACCCCCTGCCTGGACTGCCTGCTTTTCTCGTACCCTCTGCCTGACCTATCCTCCCACCTCCACCCTAACCCCGCCGATCTCCTCTGATGCACACCCTCCACCCTCGCTTTTGCTGACCTCCTCTGCCCAGCCTCCTCCTCCTGGCCTCCACGGACCTCAGCCCAACCTTCTATCATCCTGACCTCCGACGTCAGCCCGACCTTCTACCACCACTTGACCTCCTCCCCGTGCCCACGCTGATGTTTCTCCAGACCTTCCTCCACCCCTTGCCTGTTTTTTGTTCCTGCCTGATCCATCATCCTGTGTTCTCTTTTTGGGGGAAAAAAGGAGGATAGATCAATCATTTTAGAGAGAGGGGGAGAGGTGCATATTGTAGATTTGTATTGTATTGAGAGAGGATTTTATCTTTGAGAGAGTGAGAGGGTGAAGTGGGTTGTTATTGTTTGAGAGAGGGGATAGTGGAGATTTTGCTGTTTGTGTGTGGGTGTCTTAGAGAGAGAGAGAGAGAGAGAGAGAGAGAGGTGAAGTGAGGATCTACATTGTTTAATCGAGAGAGAGAGGGGTTTTATTGTATGTGTGTGTGTGTGTGTGTGTGTGAGAGAGAGAGAGAGAGAGAGAGGTGCCAAGTGGGTATCAATGTTGGTAAATGAGAAGTGGGTATCTCTGTTGTAGAGAGAGAGAGAGGTGCCAAGTGGGTATCAATGTTGTTAAATGAGAAGTGGGTATCTCTGTTGTTAAATGAGGGGTTTTAATTGTGTGTGTGTGTGAGTGTGATTGAGTGTGTGTTAGAGAGAGGTGCGAAGTGGGTATCTCTATTGTTAAATGAGAGAGAGAGAGAGAGAGAGAGAGAGAAGTTTTACTGTATGTGTGTGTGTGTGAGAGATAAGATAGAGGTAGAGAGAGGTGCGAACTGGGTATCTCTGTTGTCAAGTGAGAGTGGGGATTTAATTGTGTGAGAGGTGCGAAGTGGGTATCTCTATTGTGTGCGTGAGAGAGATGGGGGGGAGAGAGAGTCCGAAGTGGGTATCTCTATTGTGTGCGTGAGAGAGATGGGGGGGAGAGAGAGGTCCGAAGTGGGTATCTCTATTGTTAAATGAGAGGGGATTTCAATGTGTGTGTGTGTGTGTGTGTGTGTGAGAGAGAGAGAGAGAGAGAGAGAGAGAGAGAGAGAGAGAGAGAGAGAGAGATGTGCATGCTTGTCTGAAGGTGAGCGATGCACATGTCCAAGGAGCGCCGGTGTAATGAACAGGACTCGGCACAGAACGATATAATGCAGTGTAGCGCAGTGGAAGACTCGGCAACATGACCTGACACATCAGATCCAGACTCGACTCGCACAATCACTGTCACACATGTCACACAGCGAAATCATACACAAATGTTGCACACACACATGGGAAAGAAACAACGGATGATGAATGGGGAGGAAGAGGAAGATAGAGAGGGGAGAGAAGACGAGTAGTCGTAGTTGTCCAAGAAATCGTCTCTTGTTAAGTGTCCAGCCAATGTCTGTCCTCAGAGAATGTTGAATGAGATCCTGTGTGCACATAGGCCCTAAATAGTCACGGACTGAAATCCGTCTCTCTCTCTGAAGAAGAATAGAACAAGGGAGGAGAAGGAGAAGAAGAATAGTGGCTTGGAGTAGTGGAGAAGAATCAGGTGAAGGAGAGGAAAAAGAGCTCCCCTCTTGCACGCTCCTGATGATGTCACAAATATGATCGGTGAAAGTGACGACTCCTGAGGCAGATCGCTGTTTAAGGATGGTCCCATGACCGGTATGAAGTCCCAGCTATTGCTCCCATGTAAGTCTCTCACTCCCTCGTGGACATGGCCTCTTCCAACCTCTCCACTCCAGCCTACTCTACTACTCCACTGCTGCTCTATCGCAGCTCTCCCGAAACTGGCTCTTCTCGAGCAGCGTGATGCCCAACTGAGGCTCCAGCCCGAGTGGGGTCGTTATACCGCTGGCCCTGCGTGAGCAGTACTAATCTGCATTCAAGACCGCTGGATCTGATGTCCGATTGATGGTCCTGATCACAGGCCCAAGTCCTGGTCCTATGATCCTTGCCAGGAACGGCCTGCCTGGGTCCCAATTCCCAGGCAACCCAAATACGGACGAACCCGAACCTCGCCTATGACGGCCGAAACAGAAGTCCACTGGGACGAAACAGGCATATGCCTGTTTGGACAAAAGAAAAGTCCGAACTGACACGCATCTGAAACAGACAAATAGTGCAGACAAAACCCAGCCCCAAACTCGCGCAGCAAAAATAAGTGAACAAATAAAGTGGACGGGGCAAAGGGTCTGAAGACTCTGAACGTAGGCCCAAAAAATGGCTGTGGCGCACCCAGTGTTCAGTCAAATGTGCTGTGCGGCCAGGGGGCTGGAAAGGAAAATATGGGGCATGAAGAGCCCATGTAGCAGCCCCTAGGATGCTACGCAGAGAGAGAGAGAGAGAGAGAGAGAGAGAGAGTTGAACTCAGAAGGTGAGCACACACTGTATATAACCGTGGCCGATCACACATATTCTGAAAGCGTTTCAATTACACTCGGAAATGGAATTCACAGCAATCAGATCATCAGGACATGATGTCCTCTGTAAAATGCGGAGTTCTCAGACTACACCAGACTACACCTGTGTGTTTCGCTGCACACTGCACAGTAATAAAACGTTTCTTTAAGGAAAACTATTAACAGTAGGTAAGATGGTTGTTGCAATAAAAGAAGAGGGAAGTTCGTTGGTGGTCCTGATTTTTTTGCATCTGAGCTGCGACGGGTCATCAAGGAAAGGATCAAGGATGCTTGGTGGCGGAAGATTGTGCCGTCAGTTCGTGACCACATGGCAAGTGATAAAGTTCGCTTCATCTCCTGTGGGCTGGGTAGGGTAATTGGTTTGTTTGTATGAATGTTTCCTTTCTCTGAAGGTAAAAGGCCTGACGCGTGTATGGTGCTGTGCTTTGTTTGCAGGCCCAAATGGGTTCTCTGAAGGGGACTGGGTTTGTAAAGAGTGTGGGAACACGAACTTTGCGTTCAGAACGACGTGTAATATGAGAAAGTGCGGGGCTGCCAAACCAGATATCGCAGCTGCGGTGAGTCCAGTGATTACCAGTCCTTAACCTTCTTCTGTCTCTAAAGGAAGTGGGCCAGCATTGGGATGATAGTGGCACTTGGTGGGGTGAGGTGGGCTCCTCTTAATTGAAGAGACAACAGTTAGTTATATGAATGTATGTATCTGCGAAGCAGTTGTGATTGATGAGGAGACTTGATAGTGAAGCCTTTTCCTCTTTTGCTCCAAGAGGGAAATCCTCTGCCGTTAGGAGAGAAAGTGGTAGCTGCTGTTTGGGGTCAACGGTGGTGGGCAGGAAGAGGTATCGATTGTTTAGGCCTATTTGATATGCCTTGTATGGTCTTGCAGAAGAATAACAGGGGTGTTTATTGCGGGTCTGTGTCCGTTGTCAGCGGCCATGCTTGCATGTCGTATGGGGCTGGAGTGGATGGTTCTGCACAATACCTGGGGTGATCCTCTGCTTCACATTCTTGTAGATGTAGCATATCATTTGATGCCTTGTATGGCCTTGAAAAGGAAGAGCAGGGGATTTTCTTGTGGGGATTGTGTCCCATGTATACCAAGTCCTAGGTCAGCTGGCGTGATTCAATGTCATATGGGGCTGTATTGGATGGTTCTGCATCACAGCTGTGGTGATCCTGTGCTTCACACTCTTGTCGATGTACGATTTGATGCCTCATATGGCCTTGCAAAAGAATAAGTGTTTTTTCTTGTTGGCTTTTGTGTCTCATTTATAAGTCCCTAGTCAGCTGCCAGTGTTCCATGTGTGCGACTAGCGATTGAGATGGTTCTGCATCACTTCTTAGGTGGTCCTTTTTTAACGTATTGTTGGTTTATCTTATGAAAATGACATTTCGCTTCATGTCAATAATAGTAGACCTGATTTTGTCATGGGCTGGGATCTTTTGAGTTTATGCGCCTGTTGAATTACCTGATTGGCACTTCACATCTTAGATTCTTAACTTGGTGACTTTGTTCTGTGTTTCTGCTACTTCCATCTGATGGATTCTCATTATTCCAGGCTTCCTATGGTTTACAGTCTGCCCTTATCTGCCCTTGTTGAGGTATCATGTGTAACTGTGGTCTTTTTTAATGAATAAGTTGTGCGGTTAATGGATACGTTTTCTCGTACAAATGCAAGCCTGGTTATACATGTAGGCTTAGCTCTGCAAGCTGATGTGGAAGGGTATACGGAGTTTCTCCTGTTGAGTGAGCATGTGTATTACATCGCTTTTTTTGTCTTTCTTTTTTCTGTTGAAAAAACTGATTTCTCCTCATCGGGGAACATCTGTATTTTACTGTTTCTTGTTTATATACAATTTGTTCCTGTGTATATACACCAGCTGAGAATGTCACGGTAAGGGTTATGGGGCATTGCTTTCTAGTCTTTCGTTTGCTGGGGCCTTGAGTGCTCTGTGTAGACCATGATACAAATGTGGACTTCGTGACGGGGTCATGCCTGAGGTACTGTTCATGCAGTACTTGGACTGAGGTACTGATATCGATTGTCGAAGTGGTTTTGGGGTCATGCATGAGGTACTGTGTATGGAGTATTTTGCCTGAGGTAGTGATATCTAACATTGAAGTGGTTTTGCGGGTCCTGCCGGATTGTCTCACCTGTGAGCATTTGTCTTTCGTGGTTTTGCGAGTCCTGCCGGATTCGTGTCCCCTGTAAGCATTGTCTTTCCAGTTTGGAAATGGGGAATGCGTGTCTAACTTGAAAATGTGGTCGGTCCGGTGTTTTATGTGACCCAGCTTGCTGCAGCAAAACCAGGGTCGCGACAGCCAGGTATTGCTCTCTCTCATTCTATTATCCCGCTCTGTGCTTGAGTTGGTAAATTGGATTGGCACTTGGTAATGTGAGAATTAATGAACGCCTTTTTGCACAAATTTGCTATTTTGGCTGTTGATAATCAAGCCTGAGTGCGGAGCATGATGTACATGGGTCTATTATGCCCCATGTTGCTTGCTGTAGAGATAAAGCCGTTTTATTGTTGGAATGTGTTTTCGTTGTCTGCAGGACTACAGCTGCTTCAATTTCGTTTTTCTAGCCTCAATTCTTTGCTATTTTGGCAGTTGATAATCAACCCTGAGTGCGGAGCATGATGTACATGGGTCTATTCTGACCCATGTTGCTTGCTGTAGAGATAGAGATGTTTTATTGTTGGATTGTGTTTTCGTTGTCTGCAATAGGACTACAGCTGCTTCAATTTCGTTTTTTAGTCTGATTTGGTTTTACTAGTTAATTGGAGTGGTTGTTGCAGAGATGAGCACCGGGTACCCAGACCCGCACCCACCTGCACCCACCCCACCCACGAGGACATTTGGTCAGGTGCGGGTCTTGATAAGGTGACCTGGGTGGGATGAGGGAGGGTCAAGGCCAGGCAGCCTCGGTGGGTGACAGGTGGGTCAACATTAGGCCTTGGTCACCCGAGTGGGTGGGTGACAGGTGGGTGAGTGCTAGGCCTGGGTAACCGACCCACAGACCCAGGACAACCCATTAGGACCCCCCCTCCCCCAAATCCCTGCACGAAATGTCCACCCGCCTAAAAAAGTCGAATGTGCACGAACGAAATGTCAAGTCCCGTCGTCGGCCTGCCTGGAAAAAAAAAAAAACGGTCGAGGTCCTCCTGAAAAAAAAAAACCAGGAACCTTCTATCAAATTTTTTGCATGCTGCTCTTTCCTCTTGGCGGCTGCACCACAACCCACGTTTGGATGAGTTACCGCTTTCTAACGGGATGCTGAGGTTCACTCCCATTAAAACAACAGGGGGAGAACCTAACCACAACAGGTGGCAAGGTTCGCTTCCCACTTTTGAACTTCTGGAGCGCTTCGAATTTTGGCGCCGTCATCCAGCGAGGACACAACTTTTGCATGGTTCAGCAGCAGGGAGGAGGTGGTGGGGCAGCGAGGAGGGGGGCAACGCACCGACGGCCTGGGGAGCAACAGAGCGGCTGCGAGCCACGCACCGTCGCCCTGGGAAGCCACGCACTTACGGCCTGGGGAGCAACAGCGTTGCTACGCGTGAGCAGCAGTCGAGAGAGAGAGAGGGGCAGACTCCACTTTTTCGCATCACTCCACAAACACACTCATACAGGCGTGAAATACGATGCTAGAGAGAGAGAGAGAGAGGCAAGGCCGTGACGTGGACGATTCCAGTGAGAGAGAGAGAGAGAGACATTGGCGATTCCTGTGACTCTCTCTCTCTCTCTCTCTCTCTCTCTCTCTCTCGGAGCGTGTTTGATATTGTCATGTCACGTCATAATGTCCTATTGTCTAAATGTTCGAAGGGATAGACAATAGCGGGCACGGCCGGCTGCGGGTGAAAAGATACTACATCCCGGGTGCGGGCGGGCAATGATTTTCTTGCGGGTGTGGGTGGGTCTGGGTGAACCTTTTTTACGGGTGGCGGGTGGGTTGGGCACGGGCGGAAAAGTTTAAAAAAATGCTTGGGTGGGTTGGATCAGCTTCAAACCCTTTTTTTTTTTTTTTTTTTTTTTTTAAGGGTTGCATGTACTAAGAAAATTTTGGGTGGGTTGGGTGAAGTGGCATTTCAAAAAAAAAAAAGCTCATCTCTGGGTGGTTGTGGGGGAAAACCAGAACACACACACACACACACACACACAGAGAGAGAGAGAGAGAGAGAGAGAGAGAGAGAGAGAGAAGTGAGGAGGTACTGTGACCGGGGCTACCTTGAACTTGTTCTTTTTCGCGTGCACTCGTTTGTGCACCTGCTATGCCTTAAGCATATAGGGTGGTAGGGCAGAGCGTGATAGGTTGTGGCCGTTTGATTGGCGTAGGCTCGTGATGTTCGTGCGAGTGTGATGTCCTGTGATCTCTATATTTTTGTTTCATGTTTAGTTGTCTGTTCATGCCAGGGGTCGCCACAGACTCCTGTTTGGTCATGGTCCTGTTTAGTCAGCAGTGTATTATTTCCCAGGCGTTTTGGTCTCTGACTGAAGCGGTGCAATGCTTTTGCTAATGTGCAGAACCTACTCCTCCAGACGGTAGCTGGACGTGCAAGTCATGTGGGAATGTAAATTATCCATTCCGGACGAAATGCAACCGTAGGAACTGTGGTGCTGAACGTCCTGGAGACAAGAGCTCATCTGGGGCTTCCAAGCAAGATGGTGGAAGTGCTGAAGATGGAAAGACGAATGGCAAGGTTCGTAACTCGTCTTAATAATTTTATAATTAACCTGTTGTCGATATCGATGCCTTATCTCCCCATTTTATACCCTCACACCCCTATGGTTTCATTGTATGTGTCCCCGGTATGAACCTGTTGTCGATATCGATGCCTGATCTCACCGTTTTATACCCTCACACCCTTCTGCTCCATGGTATGTCCCTGGTACTGTACTGGTTGCTTGTATGCGTTCCGATTCCGATGAACGTTGTGTGTCCTACTGTTCCCTCTCAGGCAATGTTTGCCTAGACTTTTGCTGACGCTTCTTGTGCTCTGGACTGACATGCCTGTGCTGCCCTAAGTGTTCGGTTATGCGTCTTCTATTGTGTCCTTCATGTTTGCGGTATGCAAGTTGGTAACCACCAGTACCTCCTAGAGTCGTGCCCGTTAACGCACCGCGATTTTAGGAAACGTACGGGCAACTACAGGAGCGTCCAAATTCATCTGACTAGAAACGTTTGTACTCTTTTTTTTGCCGCGGCCGGTAGCTGGGCCAGGTACTGGTGGTTTAAATGGAAGGGTCACCCGCGTTGAGCATGGTGTCTTCTGGGGAGGCACTTGACTAGCCATCTGGCAACGGACCCCATCTTTCCTTGGGTGTTGATTGCTCTGAATGGTGTGTGTAGAATTGTAGGCAGTCCTGTCCTGCGCTGCCTCTGTGTCATTTTGTATGGTGTGTTTCTTAATCTGTTTTGAGTGATGTTGATGGGAGAACCCTTGTTTTTGGGCTGTGGTGGGACTTTCTTGGGAGGATGCGGTAGTGTAGTTTTGTTTTAGTTTGCAGTGAGAATATCTAAACTTCTGTATGCAAGTTGGTAACCACCAGTACCTCCTAGAGTCGTGCCCGTTAACGCGCCACGATTTTAGGAAACGTACGGGCAACTACAGGAGCGCCCAAATTCATCCGACTAGAAACGTTTCTACTCTTTTTTTTTGCCGCGGTCGATAGGTGGGTGGGACTTTGTTGGAAGGATGCGGTAGTGTAGTTTGTTTTAGTTTGTAGTTAGAATATCTGAACGTGATGTCTGTGCTGGCCGGCCTTGATTTTATTCCCTGCCTGGGCTTTAAACTGCCAGTACGTCCGGGCCTAGAAGCGATGCACCCTTGAGCTTTTCCAAACCGCTGCCCGTGGACTTTCTTTTTTTTTGGCTTTTTTTTGTTTTGGCCGGTGATGCCAGCATTGTTGTCCGGCTCGAGGCACAACAGTCTTGGGGTTAGCAACGCTCGATTTTCTGCAAGGCTGGGGCCATGTGCTGGCGGGTTTAAATGCCAGTCCATTTCCCAGCTATTCTCCGCCGGCGCAATGTTTCACATTGCATGTTAAATCACCAGTACAGGGCACCAGCCTTGCTGAAAAAGGAACTCGGAGCTTACAAAACCTCTGGAGGCTTGGCCTACAGGAGCAGGATGGCTGGCACTGCCAGCCCCGAAAGAATAAAAGTGCACCGCTGGCTGATTGGAAACCCTTGGTGCGCAGCAAGCGGCTCGTGTACCGGTGGATTAACGGGGCCTTGCTCTAATGGATCCAGAAGGTGTGTCGTGCATGAGGCAGAAAGAAAATGTTTTGCATGAGTGCCAGTTTCTTGTTTCTGTGGCCCACACCAGCAATCTGGGCTTTGAAGGGGGGGGGGGGGGGGGGGGTTGCTGTGTACATGTGTACGTTTTGAATGTGGATGGCCATGTATGCAGTGCTGCTGTGTACATGTGTACGTTTTGAATGTGGATGGCCATGTATGCAGTGCTTTGGGGGACTGAAAAAACATCACAAAACTCTCAGAGAAAAGATATGTTATCCACTATTGCAAGACAAACAACTTTTGCCTTAGAGTAATCTGGTATNGGGGGGGGGGGGGGGGGGGGGGGGGGCTGCGTACACATGTACGTTTTTGAATGTGTGCCATGTATGCAGTGCGTCAGCGGTGTAAAAAAAATCACAAAGTTCTCAGAGAAAAAGATATATTACGCACTATTGCAAGACAAACGAGTAATCTGGTATGGAGTGAAATTTAAAAACTGAGGACCAGAGGAATAGGAACTGGACTGATGCTCGCCAGAGTGGATATGGAGACGGGACCGTAAGGACCTGTTTTTGAAAGGGAAAAAAATCTAACTCTGCCAGTGTTAGATCAGCATTTTTTGCAATTGTTGGAATCGACCGAACAATCGGTTGGAGTATTATTTTTGGGGTAACTATGCTGGAGTCAGAAAAACGAGTTATAATTGCACAAGTATGGGGCAAGATACAGTTAGCAATTGCATTTCGGGAACCATACCTGGCAAGAAAGTTGGGTTGTATACGTTTCCCGAACTGCAATGGCAAACTGTATCTTGGCCCATATAACTTGTTTTTGTGAGTCCTGTGTAGTTTCCCCTTTGTTTTTTTGGTGTGCAACGTGTATGGGTACGGGTACGAGGACGCATATGAAGCGATACACTGCCAGTGTGAGATCAGCATGTTTTGCAATTGCTAGAATCGACCAAATGAAATGAAGCTGTTGAGGAACTGTGCATAGTATCGTAATTGTCCATCAGTTGGTAGTTGTTGCTAGCTACGTGTGTGTAAATAGGGTTCCAAGTGCTGGGTGTTTGCCTGTCGCTGGATGCGTTTGTGTTTGCTGGAAGTCGGGGTTTGATGATTAAGTGCTGGGTGTTTGCCGGGGAAGTGCAGAGGACGGTGGTGTGAATGGATTGATAAGGTGGTTACTGACTTTGATAGGTTTCTTTTTTCTCGTGTTTATTTTTTTTCCTGATATCATCAGCAAAAGTTCGTATGTTGGCAGACTGTGGCCGGAAATCATGCGGAGGGCTGCGGGGCGAGTTATTTGTATTGTGGGAAGTGGATTTTTGAAAAGAAGACTAATCCGAATAAAGTTTTAGTAGTCGTACAATCTTTCGATATGTATTTGATTCAAGGAATAAAAGTGTACCAAGAATGCTTTGTAATTTGTGCTCTACTCTTTTTTTTTTTTTTTTTTTTTTCACAGTTTATGCATCAATTTGTGCTCTACTTGCGTGGTGTGTGGTGAGAATCCCAATGTGTGCTGGCCCATGACTTGAGTCCCATGGCAATCGGATTGTGTGTAATGTGGTGGTTGGTCTCTGGCATGGTCTGCTTTTCTCCTCTCCTTGTGGATAATGTGCATTTGTCAACGAGGATTTTGATTTATTATATATATTTTTTTCTCTTTTCGTATGATTTCCAGTGAGTGGATTAAGGGTTGTCGTCAACGTCTGCGTAAGCGTCGGATGAGCATGTCACAGTACCACCCGGTGTCAGTCCGGGGAGGATGGTCTGGAAGTCGGAGTCCAGGAAGGGAGGTTGTCGCGGTGATTTTGTGCTCCACCACCATCAGACATCAATCAGTGTCCAGGCCATTGGTGGAGGTCGTGATGTGGTCGTCGGTGTTTGCGTCACACAAGAGGATTCAAGTTATAGCACATCGTCCTGCCGAGTGCATTGTAGGCAGAGGGGTGGATCGTCCACCGCCGATGGATGAGCTACCATGGAAGTCACAAGTGATGGTTTTGTGCCTGAGGCGCTGAGATGATGGTGGAGAAAGATGTCAGATTGATTCGGTTGATTGCGGATGCAAGGTCAAGCCAGAGTCCGTGACGTCGGTCACACTTGTGTTCATGGACGGTCGAGGCAATGTCTTATGGCAGATCGCGCACGTGTCTCATTAAATCTGAGTGTAAGGAAGAGGTCCAGGCAGAGTCTGATGAGTAACATTGTCATTCCTTAACATGTCAAGTAAAACAAGCACATGTCGGAGGGTGAGGTAAGGGGGGCATGTGGGACTTGGTGGGGTCGGGGGGGGGGGGGGGGGGGGGGGGGGTTTTGTGTTTGGGGAGGAGGGGAGGGGGAGGACACGGGCGGGGAACGTGATGCGTAGATGCTCTCCTTACATTGGTCGAGGCACGGGTTCTGTGCTGTAACCCAGTTCTTACGATGGAGGTGGTCATTGCATCTGTGGGTGGTCGCTTTAGAACCCTTTTCTTTGCGATTTTGTTGCTCATGGATGTCAGTGGTATTGTCAATGCATGCAGTGGTTATAGGTGCCCCCTCGCAAACATATTGGGGGGCGGGAGGTTGTTTTCGATTTCCAAGTGTGTAATACTGTCGGCTGGAATGGGTATTACCTAAAATGAAGAGGACCGAGCGTAGAGAGTGTTCTCTCCCGGCTGTAAACCGTCAGGACAAGCATGAGAAGTAGTCATTTTTCTTTTATGGAGAGCAAGTTTCATATTATGTCCCCTTGTTGCACTACAATTGTAGCGCTGCCGCGAAATGTGTCAACGAAAACCACGTTCACAAACTCATCTCGGTTACTTGAAATTCCGTTGCGTCTCCGTTGCGTCCTTAGGTGGAGCAATGCAGTCCAAAAAGTACTAGGTGTTATGAGATGGGACTGCTGTTTTTTTTTTTTTTTTTTTTTTTTTTTTTTTTTTTGTTAGTCTGCTCAGTCAGGTGTCTTTTAGGTTCATGGTGGATGTGATTGAGGTGCAAAGATTTAGATTTTAAATGTTTTCTGGACGTCATGTAATTCATCGAACCGGAACTTGCAATCCAACAAAAATCAAAATGAGAAATAATCCTACCCTCGTGTTTTTCTTGATCTGTACCTGCCCTCTGTCGAGGTGTGAAAGTAATATTTATTTTCACACGCATGCGGAAAAAAAGAGCTCCACTATGATTACCTTCGCGAAAATAATTTTCACACGCATGCAGAAAAAAAGAGCTCCACTATGATTATACCTTCCTCCTGTATTTCTGGACATACGTACCTGCCCGGTGTTTAGGGGTGAAAATAACGCATGCATGCAGAAAGAGCTCCGCTAGGAGTACGTTACTTCCAGCTGTGGAAGTGACTTGCAAATTTCTGATTCCTGGGAAGTGGAATTTATTCAGAAGAATGAGATGTTCTCTTTTCCAGAGTTTGTTTTTCAGAGTACAGTGGATGTGAGGGCACTCTCTATATATGACCTTCACTGAGGATATCTGTGGTAAGTTCGTTCCTCTCTCTGTGCAGGGTTTGGCTTTCCACTCGCACCGTGGATTTACGAGTGGGAATGGGAGAGGAAAGGTCTCTTCTGCGGCACTAACGTCTTGTCACTGTGTACTGCTTGCCAGCAGGTGAACCTATCCCTATTGTCCCACAGTGGACAGTAGAGGGAGAAGTTGTTTCTTCCGCTCCTTTCCTTGTGTTGATCTTTTCGACCGTCTCTCTTTTGTTTCTTCTCTGGTGTTACTAATACCTGTTGCTGTTTCCTTGACACCAACGGCTGCAAACACACACACACACACACACACACACAAAGAGAGAGAGAGAGAGCTACGTGGCATCTCGGGTTCCTGCCACCTGGCCGGCGCCGGAGGTTGTGTTTGCAGCTGCCGGGCCATGACTGCGGCCCAGACCGCTGGGTCCAAGGTTGGTGAGAGAGAGTGAGAGAGAGAGAGAGAGCTACGTGCAATCTCGGTTTACTGACACCTGGACGGCGCCGGAGGTTGTGTCTGCAGATGCCAGGCCACGGCACCAGAGGCTGTGTCTGGAGATGCCAGGCCACAACTGCAGCCCAGACCGCTGGGTCCAAGGTCGGTGAGAGAGAGAGAGAGAGAGAGAGAGAGAGAGAGAGAGAGAGAGAGAGAGAGAGAGAGAGAGAGCTACGTGGAATCTCGGTTTCCTGCCACCTGGATGGTGCTGGAGGTTGTGTCTGCAGATGGCAGGCCACGGCACCAGAGGTTGTGTCTGGAGATGCCGGGCCACTGTGGCCCAGACCGCTGGGTACAAGGTCGGTGAGAGAGAGAGAGAGAGAGGAGTTACCTTTGACTGTGCTTGCCGCTGTGTACGTGCATATGGCGACTTGTGGTGTTGTAAATGCATATCGGGTCTGAACCTCGTCAAGGCGGTTCTTGCTTGTTTTGTTAGCTGCGGGTATGCAATGTGTTGTGAAGTGAGGGCAGACAAGCGCATGCTCGTATCTGGTGAGTTCTTTGCAAGGGTTGTTCCTTCAAGCGAGTGAGTGGCAGCGTAAAGGTGTGGGGGGGTGGGGGGGGGAGGGGGTGGTTATCATATCCAGCTGTGGTCGGTGCAGGGTTCAAGTACACCTGCACTCCCCACAGGTCTTTTGGACCCCGCTGTAGGTGAGCCATCTTCCTGGTCAGATACTGCTTTGGTTTTTGTGGCTTCTATGCGTGGGTGGGAAGATCATGCGATCATCGTTGTTATTCTGTCGGATATTGTGAGTGTGAAGGACAAAGCTACCAAATGGATGGAACACGTTTGTTCATTGGAGGATGGCCAGCTGAACTTTCCTTGCGAGGGAAGAGTGCTTGAACCGCTTAAATGGAGTTGTATGTGACATGATTGTGATTCCCCCCCCTCCCCCCCCCCCCCCCGGGATTGTTATTCCAGGGGAGTAAGTGAGTGGAGGGCATCAATTGTGGGACAGAGTTGATTTTGATTGCAGACTGGATTGCGCAAGGGTGGTTGAGGGTATTGAATTGATTGGATCACCAACTCGAATTGCATGAGGGGTTTGGTGCGATGTTTTGGAGTTTAAATTGTGTCAATTGTGGGAAAAAGGGCTAATATTAGGTGACAGAGTTGATTTTGATGGCAGACTGGATTGCGTAAGAGGGGTTGGGAGTCGGGGTCCGTCCTTGGAGGTGGACTGGTTGAGTACCGGCCTTCTCCGCAGAAGGAGAGTGCCCAATGCTGAGAACTTGATTTTAATGGCAGACACTGAAATGATTAAGGGTGGTTGGGGCCATTACCTGCAGGTGAAATGGTGGAGGACTTGATTTGGATACCGGACTGGGATGGGGTGAGGTTTTTTTTTTTCTGGGCTTGATGTTGGGGGGGGGGGTCTGATGCCCGGGGTTACCTCGGCGAACCCAAAAAAAATGTGTTTTTTTTTATTTTTGTGGTTTTGTGTGTGCTTACAGGGGACCTGAAATCCGGGATCATTTCTTTTTTGCGAGTTGGCAGTCAAGAGGGGTGGGGGCGGGGTATTATGTAGAAATTGGTTTTAGAGGGGCTAGAGGGGTGAAAAAGGGGGTGCCTTTGTGTCATTCTGTTATTTTCTTTTTTATCTGTTTTGGGGGCGGGGTAGGTATAAATTGGTTATAGAGGGGCTGAAGGGGTTAGAAGGGGGGTGCCTTCGTGTGATTGTGTTATTTTCTTTTTTATATCTGCCTCAGCCAGAAGTCGTTTGTATTTTAATTTTTGTATTTTAATTCTATGAAGCATTTTTTCTTTCTGGATTTTTTTTTTTTTTTTGGTGCCGGGGTCATGCCCGCCCGGGCACCCGGGCGTGCATCTTGGCGCAATGGGGATGGTTTTTTTTTTTTTTTTTTTGTCTGACAAGACAAAAGACAATAATGTTGAAGAAACAATAATGGTGTGGAGTTTCCTTGTGACTGTGTGCCGTCAAATCGAATGAAGTGCTGACGGAGGAAATAATGATGATGGAAGAATCCGCAGGTATGCCTTCCTTGGTTCGAGTGTGTTGTGTGTTGCGTTTCTAAGGTCATGATGGGGGGTTTGTTGGGTTTTGAGCATATAGAAGACACGTTATGGGTTTTTTGTTTTCTGGGTTTGAGCAAAGAAAGCACGCTTGTGTCCTGGGTTGCCGCGTTCTGGTGCACAGCGCTGTTGAGGTGGAGGGCTAGCTACATATTCGAGGGCGACGGTTTGTGAAGGGTTGCTGCCCATTGGGAGGGACGGGGATTCTCTGATCGCGGCATGCTCACTACGACGGGTAAAGCTGTCGACAAAAAGCGTGCAGGGCACTAATCTGCGCGAGCTGACGAAAGCTTCAGAGATTTGCGGTGCGAACTCTGAAGAGTCTGCACTGTATCTTGCAGTGAGACACTTTGGGTATCGGTGTTCGCTTTGGGTCGTCCCGAGTTTGGTTGCAGCCTGTTCCTCTGTGGTCAGCCAGGGGAGGGTGGAATTAGACTGGTGTAGACTGGAAATTGTGGCGGTTTTGTGTAGGGTTTGCTATGTGGGTGAAATTTCAGCGACTGATGGCTGGTTGGACCTATATGGGTGGTAAACAGGCCTCCGGAATGAGTGGTGTAGAGGTTTGTTAAGAGTCTGTGTTTTTTGTAGTGTGGTGTGGTAGGGTGATAGTGCCCAGTGGCGTGCATTGAGGCGGAAGATGCGGACCAGTCAGCGGTGCCAATGCATTGTGTTCTGTAGCCTGGTGGGCTGTCACACGTAGAGAGAGAGAGAGAGTATGGAATCTGGTGTTTATTTAATGTCATGAAAAATTCTTGAGTGTGCTCTGGAGAAATCTCTGGTGTACAAGGAACTTAGTATTTGGAGGGAAGTTGAAGCTTTCCGTCGTTGTGATGGACTCTTAACTCTCTTTTTGTGTGCTGGATTTGAATTGCCTGCTTCAAGCATTGTAGACATTGGTATATGCTCAGTTATGTATGTTCTCTCTGAACATTGTAGACCTTGTTCTTTTCCCTCAGATGGTGTGTTTTTTTTTTGCATTGTGTGACGAGTGTTTGGCATTGTGTGTAATAGCATGTTTGGATTTGGTTAATTATCACATTCTCGCATTATCACTCACTACATCCCTCCAGTGCATGTGATATCTTTTTTTCTGTGCTTCCCTCAAAATATGAAGGTGTGGGCACGAGTGCCACGAACACAGCAAGTGTGACTCTCTCTGTGCATCTACTGGACCATTGGGGTGTTGTTTCTGTGGTGTAGTGTCGGTCGGATATGTGTGCGCCGCACGCACAACGAAATCCACTGTTGTGTTATTCACATCTATCTTTATGCCATTTCTTCCGTAATTGCAGCGATTGTACTGTTATTGACTCTGTAGTCCTTCCATGATCTTACTTCCTGCGCATGTAGCCATGCATCGTGTCTATGTTCTCTGTTTCCTTTTGTTGAATGCTTTTTATTTGATGTTAGTGCACAGGTCTGTAAGGGGTGTTAATCCTCCTAATCCTCCTAGGGCAATCAGACTCGTTTTCAAACACACTTTTCATGCATGTAAACAGTCACGCAGCATACTGGCAACATGCGCCCACTCAAAACTCAGAGATATGGCTTTCAGATACGAGTTCACTCTCAATTGGCTATGGCGACTTTAGCGCCCAAACATCTCGCTGTTCACATACACTGGATCACCCTGGATATCCCACACGCATCACTCTAACACTCGAACACACACACACACTCACTACTAACTACAGCTATGGCAGCTGTCGCTGCATCTACCCTATCGCTATGCTAACTCCCTCTCTCTAGCCCACTGCGTCCTCCGGGCTCATCTGCAGACCTCCTTGCACAAGTCGCTGTGGCAGCGCTTCCGCATGGCTCACGMAGGAATGAATGAATGGCTGGGCGCTGCCTCTTGATTTATACTTCAGAAACTCGTTGGTCTGCCCTTTGCCATCGGCCCTTGGTTCTTACAGTCCCCCTGTGGTACTTGCTGGACCTTCCGTTGACTGACTGTGGACTCACCGCTATCTTACCGCGGTTGCACTGCTGTTGCAGTGCGGTTTAGTCCACCACTTGCCTCACCACTTGACCACTTGCCCACTTGCCCACTTGCCTACCTTCTAGAAGGTCTACAGCTAAGCTTCCAGAACTCACTAAGACTCCTACGCTATAGACCTACAGATCGAACCCCTGAAGGTCTACAGCTAAGCTTCCAGAACTCACTAAGACTCCTACGCTATAGACCTACAGATCGAACCCCTGCTGTCTATGGACCTACGACAGGTCTACCAACTACGAATACACAGGTCGCATGTTCAATTCTCGGGGTTTACACAGATACTGTACATGGGTAAGGTGAGGTCTAGGGATCGAACCCTGGGTACTGCATCCGCTACTGCTAAAAGGTGAAAACCGTTTCACTCCCGCCGTCCTAAATTCGAGGTCCTCCGAGAAAATTTTAGTCCAAGGCAGGACCTTTACCTTTCTTGTCACGCTCATGCCCTGACTATGTCGGGAGCGGTCTCTAGAAGTTCTGCTTTCGTGAACCAGTGGTCGTCTTGCGGTTCTTGATAAGCAAACCGGACCTTGTACTGTTTCTGGGGACGACCTCTACCTCCTGTCCTAAACACATCCTCTTCTACAATGCCTCTATGTCATAGCTTCCATCCATATCCGGTGGAATCATGGATCTCCTGGAAGGGAACTGTTGACTAGTGATACACGGCAGCAGCTTTGAAGCATGAAACACAGGGTATGTGTGGAGGTGTGCTGGAATCTCAATGCTATAGGACGGTCCATCCTCTCCGCCCTCGACTTCTAGAATCGGCCACAGTCCTCTATATGCAGGCAGTAACTTCTGAGAGATGTTTTCTTCTGGTGCAAACTCTTTTGCCTTGACCCAGACTAAGTCGCCTACTTGAAACTGTGATGGGCGACGGTGTTTGTTAGCCTGCTCTATCATTCTGCGCTGGGCCTTCTGTAGGTTCTCAACAACAGTGGCTAATTCCTTTTCGTGCTGTATCGCAAACTCCCTGGTACCGGGCGGTAATCTGTGAATCTGATCCCGGTTCAGTCCTTCGAACGGTCTGCGTGGTCTAAAGGACTTGTGCAGTTCATTGGGAGTGCGGCAGGTGGATAGGTGCACGCTGTTGTTGTATGCACTAGCGACCTTGGGCAACATCTTATCCCAGTCGATCTGATCTGGTCTAATGTACATGCGCAGAACTTGCTGTAGGATCTTGTTCATTTGTTCTGTCTGACCGTTAGTCTCTGGGTGACGGCCGGACKACATTAACAACTTAGATCCGTAGACTCTCATGAGTTCTTGCCAGTTCTGGCTGGTGAAACGACTATCTCTACCACTAACTATTGACAATGGGATACCATTCTCACTAACCCAAAAGTCAAAGAACTTCTGTATTACTAAATCTGTATGTGCGTCTGCAGGCAAGGGAACAAAAACTGCATACTTACTAAAATGGTCGACTATGACCATGACTTGGCTCTTACCATGTCTACTCTTGACTTGCGTGTCCATGAAGTCTATAGACACTGAGTCTCCCGGCTGATCCGGAATAGGCAAGGGCCTGAGAATACCTAAGGGTGCGCGTGTAGTAGACTTATTTCTCTGGCACACTTTACAACTGCGGACATACTCTATGCAGTCATTCTTCATCCCTGGCCAGGTATACGCACKCATCAGGTTGGCTAATGTCTTTTGCCAACCGAAATGCCCTTCAGTATCGTGGCATTCCCCTAAAACCAAACTGCGGATCTCTTCGCTGTTGGGAACGCACAGGCGGTCAAACACATTAGTCTTCTCACACATTAGTCTTCTCAAACAACAACCCGTTTGTAGTGCGGTAATCTGGTTCAGTCTCTGGGGTCTCTCTAACTCTTTTTAGGAGGTCGCTATAGATAGGGTCATGCGCATATGCTTGCCTCACTTTCTCCTGCAAGTCTCTCCCTATATCCAGATAGTGTACTACAGCTCCAAAGTAGTCTGATCTCCTACTCAGAGCATCCGCAACTACGTTGTACTTGCCCTTCACTGGCTTGAGCTCAAAGTCGAATTGGTCTATCTCTGCGGCCCACCTAGTCAACTTAGGTGTCATCTTGGCCTGAGTCTTTAACCATCTAAGCGTTTCGTGGTCCGAATACACTTTGAAGTGCCTCCCAAGCAGAAAGTGCTTCCAATGGTCTAAAGCCTGCCTGAGAGCGTAGAGTTCCCTCTCGTACGTGGAGGTAGCGACCTTCTCTCAGGGCATCCTCGCGGACATGAACTCTACGGGTCTATAGCTATTGCTGTCGTCTTGTTGCAACACGGCGCCTATCCCATACTGACTCGCGTCCGTGGTGACGACAAATGGCAAAGACGGATCTGCAACTTTGAGGACAGGATATTCTATTAACGCGCGCTTTAGCTTCTTGAGCGCAGACGTACAGTCTTTGTCCCATTGCCAGATTGCCTCTTTCTTCAGCAAGCTGCGCAAGGGAGCTACGATAGTAGAGAAGTTCCTTACTAACTTCCTATAGTAGTTAGCTAAGCCTAGGAACGACCGCAACTCTGTCAATGTGCGGGGCATCGACCAATCTATGACCGTGATCTTGTTGTCCTCTGGCTTAATGCCATCTTCCAACACGTGGCCCAAGTATAAGACTTGCGTCTTGGCCCACATGCACTTCTTATTGATCTTGAAGTTAGCCTCTCTAAGCTTCTCCAAGACCTGCCTCAGATGACCCTGGTGCTCCTGGAGGGTCTTACTAAAGACTAGGATATCATCTAAGTAGACTACAAATTTATCTAACCACGGTCTAGACAGGTCATTCATACAACCCTGAAAAGTAGCTGGCGTGTTGGTTAGTCCAAAGGGCATCACTATAAACTCATAATGCCCATATCTAGTCCGGAAGGCAGTCTTGTATTGATCCTTAGGATGAACCTCTATCTGATGGTATCCGGACTTTAAGTCTATCTTAGAGAAATACTTACAACCCTGCACCCGATCTAAAAGATCGTCTATCCTGGGCAGCGGCTCAGCATTCTTCATGGTGATTACATTTAATCCCCTATAGTCTATACACATTCTCAGCTCTCCTTCCTTCTTGGGGACAAACAAAACGGGTGCTCCAAAAGGAGACGAACTGGGCCTGATCCACCCTTTCTCAAGGAGTTCGTCTAACTGCTTGTGAATCTCATCTAACTCTCTCGGGGACATCCTGTAGACTGCACCCTTAGGTGTTCTAGTGCCAGGCTCTATCTCTATCCTATGCTGGATGGGTCGTGGCGCTACTCGTGTCGGCGATCTCAGACAAATCTTTGAACTCCTCCAGTAGCTTGGCAATTGTTGGGTCTGCTGAGCTATCCTTCTTTTGGCCCTTAGTGACAGGTCTAACATACACCACAAAGACCTGTTTCTCTAACGAATGCGCCAAGGTGTTATCTACACCGGACACATGAAACAGGCGAGTAGTGTTCACTTCGCTTAACGGATTAGGGAGCCTACACTCATGCTCTCTTAGATGGAGTGTGGCCCCCGCTGCCTCTCCCCAATCCATTGCTAACACTACATCGAAAGGAAGGTCATCTTGTACGAGGAGAGTCGGGGAATGGAGAACTTTTTCCATCTTCCCATCCTTCTCTAGGCGAAAGTATGTCTGGACTCCCTCTACATAACCCTCAACGCGCATTGTGCGGATGTCTGCAAGAACACTGACCATAGGGTGTATTAACTTCTTGACCTTTAGTCTTAGCCTCAACTTCTTCAGCACCCTACGATTGATATAACTACGTGTAGCCCCTGAGTTTGTAAGGGTCCCTACCCTACTCCTAAACACCTCTACATCTACCAAAATCAGCTGTCCTTTACTCTCCTTCTTCATTTTGGCCTAGGTTGGCATCTTCTCCTTTAATTCTTTTGTCACACCTAAGAGACGCTTACACAGGCGGTCTCTCAACAACTATCTAGGCACGGGCCTGCAACCTCTGCCATAGGCTCATGTGGGTTGGGAGTGTCTTGTTCGCGCGCGCTCACTTTCACATGGCCTTGAAGTAGGGGCAATTGCGACCCCTACTGGAGGCTGCCTTTTGACTGCTGGGCAGCCCAACGGGCCTGTTTATACTTTGGACAAAATTTGATAACGTGGGCCGGGTCACCACAAAATATGCACTGACCCATGTTCATGCGTTCCTGCCATAATTGCCGGTCCAAGCCCAAGTCTTCCCAGGGCCTGCCCTGTGGCAAGCCGGGGTGCCAACCTCCTTGAGGTGCTCTTCCACCTCTTCGTTGTGGGGACCGATTACCCTGACGATTTGACGGGGGACCTTGACCCTTACCTCCCGCTTGGCGGTTTCCCTGTTCGCCAACCCCCTGTGCGCCCGGTCCTCGGCCTCCCATGGCCTGAGCCCTTTGGCCTTGGCCTCCTCCTCCTTGCGGCCTCCCTCCAGCCGCGACAGCAGCGAAAGACCTCCCTTGGCCCACACTACTGCCATCATTTTCAAGGCCCCACTCAATCTGATCATAHGGGACCTCATCAGTACCACCTTTCTCTAACGTCAGGATCATGTGATCCTTGGCCTTTACATGGCCCGAGATAGTACGATTCTTCCACTTCTTYCCCTTCTCCAGGTCCTTATGCCAGAAAGTGGTAACTGGCATAGACTTTGACTCGTATAGGACGACCTCCCTACTCAATTGATCGAATGTGATGCCGGCCTGCTGAGACTTGTCAGCGTAGGGCCTCTGGGATGGCACGATAAAACAATTGGACCAACTGGGGCACGGTGACCCCGTGGCCCGGGACAGCTACCAAGTCGTCCATAGTACCCTTGAGTGCCTTGGCAGTCCTCCACTGCCGAGAGTGAATCGTTTGGAGCTTATCAGAGGGTCTAATGCCTCGTGTTGGGTCAGCGAACCGCTCCTTAAGGAGCTTGAGGAATTGGGAGAGAGGAGTGACTTTGGAATACGCAACGAGGTTGTTTTCACAACCGGATGTACGCGCAGGAGACCTGGCGAAGCTAGCCGCTTCATCTTTGAGGGCCTGGAAGGCCACAAGGACTTGTTCCTCGGCCAAGATATGCTGCAAGTAAATATAACTATTGACACTGGCTTCCCAGTTGGTTTTCTTCCTTCTTTCCCCCGTACGCATCCGGAAACTTAAGCTTCACTGGGTCCTTACAGGGCCTGGCCTCTCCCTCTGCGGCGGCTACAGCTTTGGCACCCTGAATGGCGCCCTCACAAAACTTCCGACATTGTCTCTCAACTGTTTGACTTCGCCCCCAATATGGGTGATGATCTCGCGCGCAAAGTCTCTAAACCCTGACCGCATGGCACTCAAGGCTACATTGGTGTAACTTGCCTGGCGTTCTTCCATCCAGGCCTTGCTCAACACCTGTAGATAGCCCAGTACCTTGTCCCACTTGGCCTTATCATCTGGCTGGGCCAGCACCTCCGCTCTACACTTCTGCACCCTTGTCAATGTTGCGGTCATCTTATTCACTTCCTCTGTCCTCTTCTTCTCCCTCTTCATCTAACTTCCATGCTAACTTTTGCTCGTCTTCCCTCTCTTCGTTCCATTGGGTCTGTCATGGCTGCTAGCTCAGCGGCCAACGCAGCCTTCTCATCCTTAGTCGCATAGGACTCCGCCTCCTCGTCTTCCCCCAACGATAAATTAGCGATCCACTCGCTGATCTTCTTCTCCAGCTCAGTGTCTGTCTCCCACTTCATCGTGCCACCACTGCTCCCTTCTCCACTCTCAATTCTCATTCTCTCTTTCTCTTCTTCTGCTGCCGCTTCTGCTTCAGCAGCCTTCCTTCTTTCTTCCTCCTGTTGTACCCTCTTCATCTCCTCCTCCAACCTCTTCATCTTCGCCGCTTGCTCGTCTGCAGTAGCCTTTAGCTTGGCTTGCTTTTCACGCTCTTTCCTCTCCTTATTCTCTCTGACTAAGGCGGCCATCTTTTCTTGCTGCTCAGTGGTGTAGGGGCTAGTCTCCTTCCCACTACGGGTCTCAACCATGGTGATAAGTGTACAACCGGGTTAGTGGTTCCAAACCTCACCACATTGACGTCAACCCCTGACTGACAGACCTACTGACTCAATCTAAGACTCACAGAATCCTGACAGGGGTCCTGTCAACTATGGTCTCGAGCCTAGACCTACACTATGGCTGTCACTACTGAACCAGTGGCTGATCAGGAGGCATTTAAAGAGATCCCCCGTAACTCCTCAAGAATTCTTTAATGTCGCAGACAGGACGACGTGATCAGCTTGGTTTTGCTTGTGCTTTCAGCCCACAACTCAGCCTTTCCGGCCTACTGTGCCACACCGAGCAGCCCRCCGGTCTGTACCGGTCCTTGGAGGGTTCGTATCCCTCGGGACAGTCGAGTCGTCAGACACACATCATCAGCCTTACTTGGTCTGGTAGGGGAGTGGTTCCAACAGACCCTCAACACTTAACGACGGCCTCCGTTTCAGCCTGCAGCTCGGAGTCCAGACCCTCTACATTGAAACTGAACAGACCTGCCGGTCAGTACCGGTCATTGGGCTAGACGAGTTGTTTAACGAGCGCTCGCCGCTCATGCCCAGGTCTCCAGATATCGGAGTAGAGATTAGTCCTACTGAGTCCCGTGCAGGTTACGCAGCAAGGCCCTATCCTTCATCCACAGAGTTCTATGACCTAGGACAGAAGAGACTCAATGCAGAAAGAATAGACAGATAGACTGTACTCAACAAGTTCCAAGGGGTATGTGCACATCCATAGGGCAAGGGGCAGGCTAAGGGCTTACATCTATCTATCTATCTATCTATCTATATATATATATATATATATACACGGTTACCGGCGTTCGGGACAGGCCGAACGCCCGAACCCGAACGCCCGAACCTGAACCCGAAGGCCCGAACGTATGGGACCCCTTCGGAAGGCGTTCGGCCGTTCGGCCCGAACGCGGACCCAAAAAAAAAAAAAAAAAAAGAACAGTTTTCAAAAAAGTTTGAAAAAACAAATGTTATGGAGAAAAAAAACAAAACAACATTTGCCCGGGCACTGTATCCAAAGTCTTTACCAAATTTGAATTAAAAATCAAATACAGAAAAAAACATTATGATAAAAATAAAAAAAAATAAAAAGAGAATTAAAATGAGTGAGTGTGCCAGCACCTTTGCTTTGTTTGTTGACATGGCTAAAGAGTTATCTTCGACACCGCCATCTTTGCCCATTTTTAATTATTTTTTGGCATTGACAAATGCCCTGAAAATTTATAGATATGTAGTTTGCGAGCACTACACCCCCATCTTTGACGATTTTTAATGTTTTTTTTGGCTTAGCAGAAAGACTTCGAAATTTATAGTCGTGTAGGTTATATCATAGAGAACTCACCAAAAAAAATTCAGAAACAAAAGCTTGTTTTTAGGCCCTGAATTTTGTTTTGGCGGGGGCCAAACGTGGAGGTGTTCGGCCCCCGAACAGGACCCTGAACGCCTGAACGTTCGGGGGCCAGCCCACCCCCTCTCGACGCCTTCGGTGGGGCGAGAACCCAAAAAAAAAAAAAAAAAAAAAAAAAAAAAAAAAACTGAAAAAGAAAACAATGTTATGCAAAAGAATTAACTGAACAACATTTGCCTCAACATTACATCCACATTCTTTAACAAATTTGAAATAAAAATCAAACACTAAAAGTAATTAAAAATAATAAAAATTAGAACAAATAAACTGAGAGGGAAAATATTGAGTGGGCGAGCACGTTCTTGACACCGCCATTTTCGCCAATTTTTCAACTTTTTTTGGCTGTGATAATTGCCATAAAAAATTATATATGTGTATCTTACATAATAAAGAATCTACAAATATAAAGTTGGAAAAAATAATAATTTTTTTCATACCCCAAAAAAAAAGAAAAGTAAAAAGTCAAAAGAAAAAACCAATTAGTGAGTGGGCAAGCAAGTTTTGACACCACCATATTTGCCAATTTTCCCTTTTTTTTTGGCTGAACAAAATGGCTTCAAAAGTAAGAGGAAGCTAGCATACATCGCAAAGAACTAACAAATTCAGAAACAAATAATAATATATTAGGTCCGAAAATAATTTTTAGCGGGGTCTGAACCCCTTCAGCTTCAGCCCCCGTACGGGGACCCGAACGCCCGAATCCAATGGCTTTCATTTCAAGAAGTAAGTAAAATGCGCGCCGTGTTTGAATTCTGTGGGGGACCACCCTCTAAGCCTAAGTATTTCTCAGTGACCAATAGTGTACAAGTACCGTGAGGGAAAGGTGAAAAGAACCCTAAGGGAAGTGAAATAGAAAACCTGAAACCTGATGCAAGCAATCAGTCAAAGGCTGAAAGATGCATCATCAATCATGGATGATGGATCTGCACGGGGGTCAGCTTAGGGGCCTCCGTACGTTCGGCCTGGCAACCCTTCACACATATATGTCTATACATATATATATATATCGGTGAAACTCCGACGAAACAGTTTGTCACAGCCCCTCGTTTGTTGTCCTCTTCTCCCTTTCTGCCTACGGTTTACCGGGCAGTTCTATTTGACGATATATATATACACATATACACACACACATATACACATACACCCAAGGTCACCAGCCCGTACGTAAGGAGGTCCGTTGGCCGACTGTTATTTTTCTAAGCCAAACAAAAATTAAAAATCGCCAAAGATGGGGGTGTGGAAAACATTCTCGCTCGCTCACTAATTTTAATTCTCTTTTCATTTTTTCTTATTTTTTGTTCTAGTTTTAGTTTCTGGTTATAATTTGTATTTCAAATTTTGTAAGGAATTTGGATGTAATACTGAGGTAAATGTTATTTATTTTATTTGTCATCATAACATATTTTTTTTTCAGATGTTTTTGAAGTGTTGGTTTTTTGTTTGATTGTTTTTGGTTCGCGTTCCACCCGAATGGCTGAACGCATTCCCAGGGGATCCCATATGTTCGGGCGTTCGGGTTAGGACGTTCGTCCAGTCCTGAATGCCGGTTACCCTGCATACACCCAAATATATATGTATATCCGTATATAGAAATGATACAATGAGACGGTGAAATTCAGTGCATTGACCTGCATTCCTAAATTTAAGAGTTCGAAACAAGGAGGAGAGAAGGGGAAGGGGTTGAAGGAGGAAAGAAGAAAAAGGAAAAAGAGAAAAAAAAAAGAAGGAAAGGGAAGTATATAACGTCACAAACAGAACTGCCCGGTAAACCGTAGGCAGAGAGAGAGAAGAGGACAACAAACGAGGGGCTGTGACAAACTGTTTCGTCGGAGTTTCACCGACTCGTCAAGAGGGTGAACCCTCAACAGTCTGCAGAATCCCCTCACTGATTACACTGTAAATGAAAACCTTAACCAAAATCAAAGTAGACTATCACTCACCCACACCAGATGGAAAACTCTAAGCAAAACATCCACGAAACAAAGAAAGGTCTGTCACAGCCAAAAAATACACTCCAGACACGCCGCTGGCATATATATATATATGAGGTATACAACTCGACCAAAGGCAGATGAACTCGTCATCAAATGAGGATTACGCAAATCGTAATCGTAGACCTTATCAAAGTAACACGAAGATCACAACTTCTCAGAGGGGTTAGTGTTTCCAAGAAGTAATCCTCAATAGCAAATGTATTCATATTGTTTTTGTGCGCAGCAGCTTTCGAGTCTAGCTCGAAATCACTCGTACACCAGGTGAGTGAGGATTGCTTAGATCGTGAACATGACTCACATCCGAGCATCCACAACACGTGCTCATCCTGCTCTATATGCATACATGCTATTAAGACTCCAAGACTGGCAGGCAAAAGGTTCATCGAGGTTATCCATTCCACTAGGATCACCCTATCGTTGCTCGTGTCATGCTACCAGAAGTTCCCGGATAGGTCCCTTCGTCCGCTTGCAATGGTCACTCGTATGTTGAAAACTCCCAGCTATCAACTCCTATGAAAATGCAAAGCTGGCGGTGTCGAAAACGTTTTTCTATGGGCTATGATTATGTACGGGCGTTCGGGGTCCCGTTCGGGGCCTCGTTCGAGGTCCAAACCCGAAGGCGTTCGGCCCACACCCATCCTCATACCTGCAGGCAATCATGAAGCGAGAGTTGTGCGGCTAGCGGCGTACTAGGCTAGGCAAAACGTCTGGGAATGCAAAAACTCGTGGCAGCTCGGCTGCAGCCATGGAAGCATAAATGCCGCAGGAGGGGCGTGGCATCCCGTAAAAGCTTTTTGGCCGTCGTCACTTTTCCGGCTCATCAGAGGGGTTAAGTCCTGTAAAGACTGCACAACCATTCACAGAGCAGCACAGACAACCATAGCTACACACATACAGCGAGGTGGGAGAAATAGGGACCATATACCGCCTCTTCCGCCGCAATCTCCTTGTAGCGGACCCACCAGGTGTGGTGCTCCGCTAGTGACGGAGATGGAGATGGAGGAAGAAGGGGGAGCAAGATGGCACAACGCAGCTCCCCACGCAAGACTCCAACGCACGTACTCCAAAATGTGC
>BFEA01000955.1:163131-175561 GCA_003427395.1 Chara braunii | reverse complement strand
AAAAGAAAGCAGAAAACCTTCAAGGCTCGACCCAAAAAAAATAAAAATAAAAATAAATAATAATAAAGGGTGCCTATAATGAAGTTTTAATAACAAATCTTGACGTAACACATTTTCATAATGAAAACGGAGTCTATTTTGCATGTTTGAAAATCTGCATTTTTTATTTAATTTCAATTACATAAGGTGCCATTGAGACTATTTTCAAATAGCGTTTTAGCGTTTTTAGGACTTTTTACGTAATTCACGTGTCACACCCCAGGCGACTTGCGCGAGGTGCACAGCACTGCCGCACGGGCGGGCAATTGCCACGTAGCCTAGTCCTGAATACCGGGAGAGCCAGGTAGCGTAGTCCTAAATTCCATTTCAGTCCTTTTAACTGGCTCCCAAATTTCATTCCCGTCTGGGCAATCAGCCGTGCTGCCACCCAGGTCCTAGTCACACTGGCCCCGGCTGCCCGGCCCGGAGGCCGGGCCCGTGCGGGGCTGGTAGCCCAGATTCCCGTCCCCTTTTCTTTTCGAAACTTTGGATCCATCAACTCCCTTAGTTCCGTTTGGGCCCATGAGCCACCTGTTGGTACACCTTGAGAAGTGGGACCACAACAAACTCGACGGCTCCTGAAAACCACATCATCGAGTTTGAAGTCTGTCCCATAACAAACTCGACAGCTCCAAATGTTCAGTACTATCAATTGGAACCCAATTCAACGAACAAATAAAAAATTAATAAATTATAAAATATATTCTTCACATGACATTTTCTGTCAAACCCCCCTCTTCCCAAAAACCCCTTCCAAAAAAAAAAACTTCCAAAAAAATACCCTTCCAAAAAAAAAAACCTTCCAAAAAAACCCTTCCAAAACACCCCCCCTTCCAAATGTTCAATACTGTCCATCAATAAGGCTCCTCCTAGTTATTATGAGAAGTTGCAGCAACCTGCAAACCCTCCAACTTCAAAAAAAAAAAAAAAAAACCAAAAAAAAACCACCCTCTAACCTTGCCCTGGGCAAAGAAAAAAGGAAAGAAAAGAGAGAAAAAAAAAAAAAAGAAGATAGACAGGGAATCATGGAATGATTATCAAATGATGATTAGCGATTTCCATTCCTCCCGCTTCAACACATGTCCAGCCATTGTGTTGATGTCAACTGAGAAAGCTAAGAACTCTTGGCAATGATAATTGACAAATGTTCTTGCAGACCAAAAAAAAACAGGAAAAAAAAAAAGAGCGCACGAGGAATCTCTGCTCTTACCAGCACCACTAGCACCGACGGGTGCGTTTACAAAAACAAAAAAAAGCAAAAAAGGAATCTAGCTTCTAGAACTACTTCTGTTAATAAGAATTATCCTCGCAAAAAAAGAAAAAGAAAAAGAGTCTCAAACACATGTTTACACCGGACACCGGACCACTCCAGATGTCCGGCCGGACCTCTGTCTGGACTGCTCGACTGTCCGGATTGAAAAAAAAAAAAAAAAAGTTAAAAAAAACAAGGAAAAAATTAAAAAAAAAAAATGTTTTTTTTCTAAACCTTGGATTTGGCTTGGAATTTAGAGATGGTCCTCAGCCAAAAGATTTTTGTACTGCAATGCTGCATAGCATATCTTTTTTTCAGATTTTTTTTTTTGTTTGCTTTTTTTTGTTTTTTTTTAAGTCGGATTTGTTTTTTGAGGTGGGGTTGGGGGGATGGATCCGGACACTGTGGACCGGACACCAGACCCGGATATCCAGACCCAGACCGTCTGCACTGTGGTCCGGACGTCCAGATCGTAACCATGCTTATAAATAGCATCCTAGGAACATGACATTTTCTGTTTATATTCCTTCATAACATTTGCTGTGAGGCTAAGAATTTGCTGCTTGGCTATTCTTCGCATGCCATTTTCTGTCCAAAAGAAAAAAGAACACCTACGGACGATGAATTTGAGATTTTGAACAAACAAACAAAGGGGAACTGCACCTAGTGAGTCAGCAAACTCGGAGTCAGCATAAAAAAAAAAAAAAAAAAAAAAAAACACCTACCAACGGTGCACGGACGTTTAGTTCGACTTCCCGAATCAAGTAAGAGTCGCATCGACGTGAGATTCCAGACTCGGATCTACTTGACCGATCAACTTCTTTGCTAGCCTGTTCACAGACCCGATCGCCATTGCTGTGATCTTCACTCCTTCGCTCTTGCCGTCAACCTGCTTCTTCTCCCTTTTACCCAGCAGGTGGTTAGACTTGTTGGTGTCGGAATGCGACCGTCGTACCTGGACCTTGTTCATGTTGTTAGCACAGACAGGTGTTCCTCGTCGCGTACCACTTCTGCGGACGATACCCGATCGTTGTTCTCCTCCTCGCTGCGGTTTCGTCACTTGGGTGCCATCCCCATTCCCCTCCCTTCTGACAGATTCCCCTAGTCGGCAAGAAGATCCGTCGATGGCTCCTTCCCATCCAAGGTTCCGACTTGTCGTCTGAAGAGGAGCGGTGCTGTTTTGCTGGGTCGCTTCCGCCGGCGCCGACACGCCCAACTCATTGAGACCTTCAGCGGAGTGCGCGATTCCATGTAGCATGTCGATTGCAAGCTCTACCTCGTGACGTGCAATCGCGACGTCTAAGAGGGCACTGGCAGTCCAGTCGCTCGGCCGCGACTCCTCTGCCGTATCTGGCAGACGTACAGATTTCGACATCGACAATGCTTTCAAGACAGCCTCGTGCTTTTGCACAAGCTCCTTCGCTGTGGTCGCGACTTCTTCCCTCTCACGTTCGAGGTCCACTTGGCGCTGCTGCCACTGTCTAACAATCTGCTGCGTCTCCTCCTGTCGCTGCGCAGCTTCTACTCGTGCACCTGCAAGCTCTACCTCTCGCTCCAGGACTAATCCCTCTACTTCGGCCAGTCGCGCGGCAACCTGCCGGCTCTCCGCCTCCCTCTTCTCCTCCCTTTCCTTCATCTCCTCGACCTCCATCGCTCTCTGGTTCGCCTCCTGCCTCGCTAAGTGCAGTTTCGCGCTCTGCTGCGCCAGCAAGGAGTCCTCCGAACTTCCAGCTGCCGCTGACAACGTCCCATCCGCTTCTTCAGCTTGTAGCGCCGACTCGACCAGGCTTTTAGACAGGTGTGACATGTGTTTCAAGGCCGAACGCACTTCCAGCAACTGCAATTTGCGTTCGTTAAGGTCATTTCGCACGCATTGCAACTGCTCCTGAGTGGCCTGCAGCATCCCGTTGACGCGCTGCAGCTCCCCTTCTTGCTGCTGCAGATTTGTCTTCACCACAACGAGCTCCGTTTGGAGATTGCTCACAGTGTCCCATGCGTTCCGGACCTCCTCTTCTTTTTTCTTCATCGCGAGTTTGGACGCCGCAGCCTCCACTCTCAGCTGCCGCAGCTCAAGTTTCACTGTGATCAGCTCCGCTTCCCGAATCTGCACAGCCAGCTGCGCCTCAGACAATGCTGCATCTCTCCGCCGAAGCTCGTTCTTCAGCTCATGGAGCTCAGCCACTGCCTCTTTTAGCATCTTCCTCTCCCTGTCCAGCTCCGCCTGGGCATGAAACATTAAAAAACAACAACAAATGCGTCCACTCCGGTCAAACCATCCGACGGTCGACCATATGCTGTCGAAGTGTAAGACAGCCTAATCCATCCGGTTTAGTCCAATACATCTAGGCTACCAGAGTGGCCGGGGACCACTTGCCCGGCCAGGCAAAAAAAAATAAAAAATTGAAAACAAAGAAAATTATCGGCTACAGTGTAATCAATTAGGGGATTCTGCAGACTGTCAAGGGCTCAGCCTCTACTGATCGATGAGTCGGTGAAACTCCGACGAAACAGTTTGTCACAGCCCCTTGTTTCTTGTCCTCTTCTCCACTTCTCCCTCCCTCTCTGTCTCCTAAGGTTTACCGTAGGCAGCTCTGTATATATAATCAAACAGGGCTGCCTACAGTAAACCGTGGGCAGAGAGGGAGGGAGAAGTGGAGAAGAGGACAACAAACGAGGGGCTGTGACAAACTGTTTCGTCGGAGTTTCACCGACTCGTCAATCAGTAGAGGCTGAACCCTCAACAGTCTGCAGAATCCCCTAACTGATTACACTGTAAGTGATAATCCACGTTAACCACAACCGGTTGTGGTTAAGCATCAACGACTGCCCGACAACTGATAACCCTCTGAGGTGGTGGGGACCACCAACCACTGCCCTCAAGCTACCTGTGACGAAAATCAAAGCATACTATCACTCACCCACATTACAAGCCAGCAAAACACTTAACGAACAAAAGAAAGGTCTGTCACAGCCAAAACATACACTCCAGACACGCGCACAGCATGGGCGTATAGTGGCGGCCCCGACCACTGCCGCTCGACCTGACCGGAGAAAACCGTAGCAAGGTTCTAGCGAAGTCGTGGTATATATCATCAAACAGAGCTGCCCGGTAAACCGTAGGCAGAGAGGGAGAACGAGGACAACAAACGAGGGGTTGTGTATATTTTAAATTGGGGAAAGCATTTCGATGTTACCCTGAGGCAAAGTTTTTTAACAACATGGCCGTTAAAAAAAAAAAAAAAAAAAAAAAAAAAACAGTTTGGTCAGAGTATGGATCCAGTTTGGTTAGCGAATGAAACCACATTTTGGTTCCCAGAATTGGTTCCAGCATTTGTCCCAGTGTTATTCCCAGCATCGGTCCCAACGTTCGTCCCAGCACTGGTCCCAGCATTGGTCCCAGTGTTCATCTCAGCATTGGTCCCAGCGTTAATGCCACTTTATCCCCAGGGATTGTTTAAAAAAAAAAAAAAAAAAAAAAAAGGGCGACGGCCTTGAGATATTATCATTGAGCTGACCAGCCCCAAGCAATTCATTAGTAGGTGGTTTTACTCATCAAGTTCCATCATCATCTGGATTCGAACACAGCACCTGGTCTGTCTTTCAACAGTTCATGGGTGTACCCACTGAGCTAGGCTCTTGGGTCCCCAGGGATTTGTGAAGCTACTGCCTTTGTCAAATTTTTTTTTTTTTTTTTTTCATACGTCAGGTTGAAGGTGAATCTTTTTTTATTGTTGGGAGGGGGGGGGGGGRGGGAAGGGGAAGGGGGACATATTTACAGATTTATTACAGAACTCAAATAGGGGCTGGGGACGTCACTATTTTTTCTACCCAGGAAAAAGTACTGCGGCCATTACAACAGCTTCAGTTCGTCCTAAAAAAAAAAAAAAAAAAAAAAAAAAGCTCCAGTTTGTCCTTGGAAATTACTGCTGTCAACTTAGGTCACTCTGAACAGGTGGTTTAAACTTCAAAGAAGAGAAAAGTTAGAAAACAAAAGGAAAATTTGAAAAAACAAGGCCGGTGAATTTTAATAAAAATGACAAGCGATTAAAAAGTTAAAAAGAGGGGGGAATTTCAAAAATTTGAGAAGAATCTACTACTGACCTGGACAAGCTCTATTCCAACTTGTTTCTCCCGTATCTCTTTGTTCTGCGCAATAATCTGATTCCTAGCAGACTGGAGGTTTGCCTTCTCTTTCGTTAGCTCCATGCGCAGTTTTGCGAGCTCTTTGTCCTTCTTCTTCAGCAGACCCCTCTGCTGCCCAAGCTGGCGATCGCGCTGGTTCATCAAGGCGCCCTGCCCGTTGAGTTCTTTCCGGACTTTGGCAACCAAGTCTCTCGATAAGTCGAGCTCGCTCCGCACTTCCTCGAGCAGCTTGCATGTCCGCTCGAGCTCTCTCCGTTCTCTGGACCTCTCCGACCTTTCGTTCTGCAACACCTTCTCCAGTTGCTTGAACTCCTTTTGAGCAGCCAGCCATGCCGTCGACCGGAGTTTCAGCTCCTCTTCGGTCTTCTGCAGCTTTGCGGATTTCATGTCCAGCTCCTCCTTGGCCGCTGCGAATTCCCTCTGCCTAGCATCCAGTTCGCCGCGGAGACGGTTAATTTGTGCAGCGCCATCGGCCAGTTCGACGTTCACGCGAACGAGTTGCTTCTCCTTGGCACGCAACTCCTCCTGCAACGACTCCATCGCCCTATCCCTGTCCATCAGCCTCGCCCGCACGCGATCTACCTCTTCCTGCCTCCATACGACCTGCTGTTGCGCGGACCGAATCTCCGCCTCCCGGTCCCACAGCATAACGCGGATTCGTTCCACCTCCTCCTTGTGAAACTGCAGCTGGCTCTGGGAGTGGTGTAACTCCTCCTTCTGCCGCATATGCTCGCGCTCCGAAGACTCGAGCTGCTTCTCGCGTGCCATGAGCGCCGAGCGGGCATCGGACAACAACCTTTGGTCTGTTCTAACAGCTGCCTCGGCCGCTGTGAGTTCATTTTCTCGAGTGCGAAGGGCCTCCAATGCGACCGTCAAGTCACCCTCCAGCTCGCTCACCGCATTATGGATCTCCGCCTCCTGCCCAACAAACTGGCGGGGTTTGGGAAACCTGTCCTCATATTGCTGCGCCTGTACGTAGAGTCGTTCCAGCGCCACCCGCGCCGGTTCCACGGGCCCGCTCCCGTTTCCATTCACTCCTTGAGTCTTGTCAAGCACAGCGACCACAGTCCACCCTCTGCTACTCCCCCCCCCACCTGCCTCCGCTCCACTCCTCTCCCCTATCCACCTCCTTCCCCCCTTCTTCTCCCAAAGACCTTTCCCACCCCCACTGGTGGAGCGCGTCAACGGTATATGGCAAAAGGACCACACGAGCACAGGGGTTTGCAGCGACCGGAGCTGCCTGCAGTCCAAGATACCATGCCCAGCCTGCATGCACACCAAATCGCCGTAGAAGGACTGCGTGTGCATGACGCAGCTTCTGTCAAACAACCCCAGCCCATTCACCCCCATCCGGCTCCTCCCTTTCTGCTTCTCCCCGATAGCTCGCCGAGCAGGCCTGGTAGAACCAGAGGATGCCAAATGGCAAAACCAGACGGCGGTGCCACAAGCATGCGACGGCGATTGAATCTGTTGATACTGTTCACAATTCAGAACACCATGGCCATCCTGCAAGCATGTCAGATTGAGGGAGGAGAAGGAGGAGGAGGAAGCGGAGGAAGAGGAGGAAGAGGAGGAGGAGGAGGAGGAGGAGGAGGAGGAAGAGGAGGAGGAGGAGGAAGAGGAGGTAGAGGAGGAAGAGGAGGAGGAGGAGGAGGAAGAGGTAGAGGAAGAAGAGGAGGAAGAGGAGGAAGAGGAAGAGGAGGAGGAGGAGGAAGAGGAGGAAGAGGAGGAAGAGGAGGAGGAGGAGGAAGAGGGGTGCCAGCTTAAACCACTGTGACTCCTGAGTTTCTTGTCTGAAAGCACAACAATGGAAGGCCTGGAGGTATCATCATCGAACTGACCACCAGCACCAGGTAATGCAGAGTTATTTTACTGACCTGATTCTTGTGAAGTCAATGGCTTTACGTCTATCACACAAGATTGGAGGACAAATGCACTGAAAAAAAAAAAAAAAAAAAAAAAGGGTGGGGGGGGAGGACAGAGTTCCGACAAATGACACTTATGCCATTACGATGAATTCCTATCATACTTGCAAGCGCACGTCGTGCGGGCAGTTCCCTACGTGCGGCGCACGAGCCCAACCGATCCCGTGCGGCGCACGACGTGTGCGGGGAACGACCCATCAGCCCCCTCAGGTTAAAAAAAAGGGGCCGGGGTCGAAACGGTGCGTTTGAGTTTCCCTTTTTTTTTGCTCCCGAATTTTTAATTTTTTAGTATTATGACACTATTATATCTCTAGTGGAATTTGGGCCTTTCTTCCCATCGACTGGAGCCTCCAGCGTGTTTCCCTTTTTTTTTGTTTTCACCAGTTGAATTCTGCACCCTTTTTTTTGTTGTTGGAAAACGCCCAGGGTACTAGGCACCCTAGACGGTGAAAATACAGTAGTACAAAACCAGCGCAAGCTTTCGCTCTAACCCAAGTACGCATGGGACATGGGAAATCCTGTGTGAATTTGCGAGGACCACCTCGTAAAGCTAAATACTCCTGGATAACCAATAGCGAAAACAAATTTATTAAAAAAAAAAAAAAAAGAAGAAGAAGAAGGAAAATCTTCAAAAAAGTACCGTGAGGGGAAGGCGAAAAGAACTCTTGTGTCCTTGCGTACATCCATCAAAATTGGAACGATACAGAGAAAGAGGATTAGCATGGCCCCTGGGCAAGGATGACACACATAAACCGAGAAATGGTCCAAATTAAAAATAAAAATAAAAAATAAAAAATAAAAAAAATCTCCTGTGTGAAAATAACTAACAGACAAAATTCGAATCCAGATGCTTTTTAAAAACACGGTATTCTTTAGTAAAAGGCGAAAGAATAGTACGCCAGTTGAGTCGGACACGCAGCTAGGTTAAATCGCCTATTATCAGAAGAACAGAATAACAAAATTTTCAGAATTACTTGCGGCCGGGCAGCTCAATGATGATATCTCGAGGCCGTCGCCCTTTTTCAAAGGAAAAAAAAAAAAAAAAAAAAAAAAAACGATGTGCGCAGATGTATGCATGGAAACAGAGAAGACTCAGGGCATCACTCCACTATACATAGTATACAACATCCTACATGTATGTGGCCTGAAATCCGGACCAGATACATTTGGACTTATCCAACATTCGGAAAGTATAGAGATCAGCAAACATGTCCACATCTAGGCTACCAGCCGGGCCGCCCGGGTCCCGGGTCGCCAGCCCGTGCAAGGACCAGGAAAGGTCCCAAAAAAAAAAAAAAAAAAAAAAACTATGTTATGCAAAAAAATAAACTGAAAAACTTTTGCCTCAGGGTCACATCGAAATTCTTCACCAATTTTAGAATAAAAAATAAAATTTTAAAATAATTGTTTTATTTTTACTTTTACTTCTATTTTTCGCCCAGCCGGACAAGTGACCCCGGGCCACTCTGGTAGCCTAGGTCCACATACATTTTTGGAGTCGTGTGAAGTGTAGCTAGGCCATCACTCACCTGGTCAGTCTTCTGAGAGACGATCGGTTTGTCATGGCCCGTCAAAGGTGAGAATGATTTAACCGCACAGCTCCCCGCCAATAAACGCGCACTTACTGACATCTTCAGGTCAGGTTGAGCACTCCACCGAAACAGTGCACCTGGTCAATCTTCCAAATCTCTCATCTGCACAGGTACGTGACTTGGAAACTGCAATAAAATGATAACAATATACAAAATTACAGATTGGAAATAAAATTGCAAAATGACAACAAAACCGCAAATTGAGATTGTCAAAATTTTCTAGTCCAGGAGAAAAATGTAGGAAAGATCACTCAAATTATTGGACATTCTACGGATATTTATTTCTTGCCAGGACAAATGCCTAAATAGGAAAAGATTACTCATTCCAAAATGCATCCGAACACAATTACCGCCAGACGCAGACGAATCCGACTGCAATCACGTCTAGAGCTTTGTTAGAAAGGTCCTATTGTGAGAATCCCCTAAGGCTGCTACCTTGGGTCCTATCATAACACAATCGCTCACCGACTCAACGAACCAGTTTGATTTCGCACTCACTTGGGATTGTCGTTTCATGTATGTGAACACCTTTCTGTGCCAGATTCTTCACCCCTTCGTTCCCAAGTTCTAGGTTGGGTGTATTACGACAAAAGCGTTCATTTTGGGTTCTTCAAGACCCATGGAGGTTTGCTACAAAGCTCCTTTTTGTTTTTTTTTACCCTTTTTGATCCAAAGATTCTATTGGCTTGGTACAAAGGAAAATACACAAAGTTTTTGAAAAAGTCGTCAAGTCTGTCAGGTGATGAAGATCCATCGACAGCAACCACTTCGTCCAATTAAGGCCTCCTCTCCTCATTCCTGATGGTTCTGGTTAGTTCATTTCGTCGATGTCACGGATAAGGCCAAAAAAGAGTGAAAAAGGTTTGTTACTGGTTACGGGGCCTAAACCCACTACTCACCAAACATGCAAAAGGAGAATGAATCTTCCTCTAAAACATGGGAAGATACACTGCCATATTTTTTGTTTTTTGTGCACGTGGGGAGTAGTGGAGCGAGGCCCATGGTCTTTTACGTCAATCGCTTCTCCAAGTAGATCTAATTGTCCTAATTGCCATTCCTCTACCACCAGACACACCTACAAATCTCATTTATCAAAGAAGAATTCGATAAATTTAGCATTCGTTAATTTTTTGTGCACGTGGGGAGTAGTGGAGCGAGGCCCATGGTTTACGACGATTGCTTCTCCAAGTAAATCTAATTGTCCTAATTGCCATTCCTCTACCACCACACACACCTACAAATCTCATTTATCAAAGAAGAATTCGATAAATTTGACATCCATTAAGTGAGGCCCTCTTAGAACTATTGTTAGCGATCCAGGTACGCGATATATACTCTCAAAGTAACTCGATGGAAATAATGTTGCATAAACCTATACAAAGCACAACTACCGTCTTCACCCGAATATAACGCTTGGTCATTATAGTTTTATGATCTATCTAGGCGGAAATACAAAATTGTTATTTCAAAGTCGTGCTCTCCCTCAACTAAAAGAAATCCATAAAATAACACATGACAAAAATAAATTAGCCATTCGATGTCGATGGTTGAATCATCTTATGCCATTGTCATTAGCTATTTGGTGGTTGGTTAGATGATGGGTCTATTATCTCACTAGGGCGAAAGGGACTCTTATGTACTGATGGTTTCTACGAAGACTTCGTGAAACGTTTACCTCGTTATTTAGAAGTTGTTTGAATATGTACACACATGTGCGACCCATTCAAAGAGATCGTAACATATGGGATTTAGCTCTTTTTTCCTTCCTTTTTCAAACGACACCCTCTCCAGTGCTAGCGGTGCTGATAAGGGCAGGCACCACTAGCCCCCCGCGGAGGCTCCATATATTGATGGGGAGCATTGCCTGCAACGGGTCCAACATCCCATGTACAAAAGAATTCACGAAAAGATGAGGAAAGTGTCTAACAAACTATTAATTCACACTAGTTTTCCCCCTTTCCTTGGCTCAACTATCGACTGCGAAAAAAGTAGAGTAGAAACGTTTCCAGTCCAATGAATTTGGACGCTCCTGTAGTGGCCCGTTCGTTTCCTAAAATCGTGGTTTGTTAACGGGTACGACTTTAAGAAGTACTGATGGTTTAAGAACTTGTTTGGAATGTTTACACACATGCAAGACGCATTCACAGAGATCGTAAAAATGGGAGTTAATACAAATCATAGTAAAGATATATATTACCGATTCTGGTTCGGAACAAAAAAACTTAAAAAGTTTCTTAAATTTATCTTGCCATATATTACTGTTCAAACTTTAAAGTATGCTAAGAAAAACGATGTTGCTATTTTATTTTATTTTTCTAAACGGGAACCACTGATTTATAAATCTTATTAACAACATAATTTAGCGAACGGCGCCAAATATGTTCGGTTATCTGAAGCTATGAGGAAAGTGTCTAACAAACTTATGTGGAAGTACCCACCGCTACATTTGTTATCTTAGTCCAAATTTTCTTAAAATTGGGAACTTAGCCTACGACATAGAAGGTCGAAGCTCCAAATGCTTATCGACGAGTCTTTTGCATAAGAAGATTCAAGATGATAGATTATTTACTCTCGTGCACCTGTATAAGATAAAGCGGCCTCTAATACGGTCGATCGATCGCCTTATCGAAAGACAACCACACGATTCGGCCCTTCAGCCCTCTTTTATCCAATGTGGTACTTCATAAGCTTGTGAAATTTGTCATGAGACTGAAAAACAGTGTCGATAGAGGGTCTTCCATAGAGAGGGCAAACGTAGCTATGGCTTGCGGGGAAAAAGGCTCACTGCCAAGATCAGATCGCGATCGGAGAGCAACCTCCAAAACGCGCCTTCGGCCCTCGAGTTCGGGTCGTCGGGGTCATTTAAGAAGGATGTACAGCAAATACAGTAATAATGACCGGGTGTTGTATTCGAGTGAAGGCAGTAGCTATGTATAGGTCAAGCAAAATTTCGTATAAACCTATATATTGCACTTTTTTTCTTTTTTTTTTTACATTGCACAATTTAGGATAAACCTGTACAAAGTCTGATTGGCATCCGGAAACGAATGTGTCAAGCAAAAAACAATCACCATAATAAATTTACCAGACAGTGGGCATCGCTCCACTACTCACCAGCTGTGCAAAAATGAGAACGAATCTTCCCTTAGAACATCGAAAGATACATCGCCACATTTTTTGTCTCCGACGCGTGGTGAGTAGTAGAGCGAGGCCCTATTCTTCAACTGCTACGCGTCGTGATTGACCCCGATCAGAAGTCGAAGCAACAGGTATGAAATCGAACAGACTGCAGATCGGTTGGCGATATTCACGGTCCTATTGATTTAACCATTGTTGAGCGTCTTTACAACAACTCCATTCATTATGCAACAAGTACGAAATCGTACAAACTGCAGATCCATTGGCACATCCACAGTCCTATCAATGTTTTTTTTTTTTTTTTTTTTTTTTTTTTTTTTTTTTTTTTTTTTTTTTTTTTT
>BFEA01000955.1:140295-154825 GCA_003427395.1 Chara braunii | reverse complement strand
GGGGGTTGGGGTTGGGTGGGGGTGTTGGCGGGCACTTACCTGCTTTGCACTCTCTAGTTCAGGCGGCAGAGCACTTGTCTTGCAGCAAATCAACCAGCACATTTAACTAGCAGACATGCAGAGTTGCAAACAGTGCAAAGCAGGCACAAGACTAAAGAAACAGAGAATTGAAAGAAAAAAAAAAGTATGATTAACTTTGAACTTTGAACTTTGGATTTAGTAATTTAAGTTCATAACTCCATATATAACTTAAAAGTTCGAACTTTGCAGTTCAATTCAGAACGTCAGAGTCTTCAGACTGGTAGCACTGTCAGTGCTCTCTCTCTCTCTCTCTCTCTCTCTCTCTCTCTCTCTCTCTCTCTCTCTCTCTCTCTCTCTCTCTCCCTCCCCAACGGGCAGCAGCTGCGGGCCCCACGTCGAAACGGCCGCTTTGAAATTTCTCGGGCCTGTGCGCAGCCCGCCACCTCAAAAACCTGCAGTGTCTTGTGTCTGGACCTCTAGGCCATGTCCGGTGGGGTGAAAGGACACTTAAAAATCACCCCATTATTTTTCTAGAGGCGACTAGGACTCGACAAACGTCGTGGGCCACCCCTTTTTTTTTTTTTTTTTTCCACCAGGGGCCTCCATCCGGACATGGGGACCAGACACCGGAGACCGGACTGTCTGGAACCCGGTCCGGACGTCCGGGCGGCTACCATGATGTAAACACTGACTATGATTTCTGACTTGTAGTAAATTTGAAATGTTTAAATTGTTCCCGGTGCAACGAAATTGAGCTTCGAAGGGTGTTGTGATTTTATCATCTTTTAGCTTTTAAGTTTTTAGTTTTAACCTTTAATTATGCCTAAACTGACCCTTGGAGGGGCGTTGTGATCTTAATATCATCTTTTAAGTTTTAATGAGATCTCACGCGACCAAAAATTGAGCTGCGAAGGGTGTTGTGATTTTATGATCTTTTAAGTTTTGGCACCATTTTTCGTCCCGTGAGATCTCATGTGCGGCAGCAGTTGATGATGGAAGGGTATTGTGGTTTGATGCTAATTTGGTCGTATAAGCCACTATATACATCCAAAAGTCTTAGAGTCAAATAGAATTGTGAGCATGTAAGATGAAGGTAGGGCATCCTCAGGACGGTCTACCTCTAAAGGTATGGCGTCCCTGGAATGTAATACATCAAATTGAATCAAGTAAGCAGGGAGGACTTCCCATAAGAAAATGAGGGGATCCACACTGCAAGCAATAAGAGGAGGAGGAGGGGGGGGGAGAGGGGAGGAGGGGTATAACCACAATGGCATGGGGTGAGGATTGCGACGGCTGTGCACGTATACCCGAACTGGACTGGAATCAGTGTGGGATGCATTGCAGCACCGCAACGAAGTTGTCATGAGGAGAATACTTTCCATGGGCAAAGAGATACCCGTTTTTGCTTGGGTACTTGAGGGAAATTAGTTGTAGGGGCCGCCTCAGAACCCAATCGGCCACAAATGAGCTGAGGTTCCTTGTTGGGCGGCGGGCGCACTGCGGGTGTGAAATCACTGCCAGATGCATTTGTGCAAGCTCAGGGATTATAATAAGAGAATGGGCCCCGCTGCACTACTCTACACATGCACCACAGTGGTAGGCAGGTAGTGAAGGTGAATTGAAAGAATCTGAAAGGTGATGAAAGATTTGAGAGAAGAATATAGCATAGTATCTTCCCAGGTTCTAGGGGATGATTCTTTTTTTTTTTTTTTTTTTTTTTTTCTCATTTTGCACATTTGGAGAGTTACTGTAGTGTAGCCAGGCCCAATATCCAAGATTAAGGCCCATGATCCTGTATATGATCATTCCTGTCCATTGGTGGGAGGGGGCGAGCTGCACCTTCTGCTGGAAATCGGGTCAAGCGTCCCCTTTTTCTTTCTAGTGACCCTCTTTAGATATCATCACGGCACGGAACTTACCTGACCAAGCTTGGACTCACTGACAGGGCATTCAGAAGGATAATCCTTGTTACTTTGGTCGCATCACGCGATTCGTACCGAGGTCTGTATATTTCAACAGGTCATTTTCAACAGCGATTTCGTCAAAACGGACATTTTAATATATTTTTTGAACGAAATCGAAATTGTCATTTTCACAATGATTTTGGTGACTTTTGATGTTTTGTTTTAAGTCGATTTTTGCGAGGTACCCCACATTTGTTGTACCCACTGCGCTGGCTTGACGTGATCTGAACATGCACACAGTGAAACTGATGAACACGTGCCAACGAAGTAACAAGAGCCAAGCCAGTTGATTGGCAAGATTAACTTAAAGGAGAATGCACTGCCGTGACCATCCAATGCAAGAGTCCCGCAGCATCATCAGTACCTTCAACCCCGATAACCGCCATCAAACCTCCTTCAAGTTGAAGTTCCCAAGTCCGTCGACTCCACTAACTGCACCCGTCCGACTCGTGGGTCAGGTCGACCCAAGAGGTAGAGTCCTAAAATGGACCACCAGTACCTCTCCCTGCTTGTGGAAATCGACGCGGCCGTATACGCGCCGCGTCGCGCGGGGTACCCACCAGCGTGTGACCCGTAGTCCCCAAAAAACGGGGCCAAAAAAAAAAAAAAAGAAAAAAAAAAAAGAGAAAACTAGGGCGCTGTCAGGGTTACAGTTTGAAAATACATTTCAAACTGCCGTTTTGGAGTCCAGTCCCCTCTCAAGTTTACACTGCAGTCCAAACTCCCCCGTGGCGTGGCTGTCGCAGGGCAGAGTTTGTAACTACAGTCTAGTCATCCACGTCGGAGGGGCAGGCCGTTTCCAAAAAAAAAAAAAAAGAAACAAGAAGAAAAAAGAAAACATCGCGGCGGTGTATCTTTCCATGTTCTAGGGAAGATTCACTCTCAGTTTCCACGAAATGTGCAAAACGAGAGTGAATCTTCTCTAGAACCTGGAAAGATACAGGGCCATGATTTTTGTGTTTTGAGCAACGCAGATACAGAGGCCCATAGTCTCAGTACTAACTGTTATACGTAGTCTCAGTACTTTCTCAGCACTTTCTCAGTACTTTCTTCAGTACTTTCTTTTTCTCACCACGCGCTTTCAGCCCTCAGCCCTGACGATGACCTACATTGGCCAGTCGGTCGAAACAGGTGGCCGGAGTCTTCTTTTTTTTTTTTTTTTTTTTTTTTTTTTTTTTGAACAGATGCAGATTTCATTATGCCTGCAATTAGGAGTAGTGGTAGGTAGGTAGTGTGAGGTGAAATTGAGAGAAGAATAAAGCTTAAAAAAATAATAATAATAAAATAAAAATCATTGAAAAGGAGGCCGGGAATCCCTCCACATTTCAACCCGGAGAGCGAGACACCTGAGCCAGTTCTCGGCTGGCCTGTGCTGGAAACCGGGTCCAGCGTCCCTTATCTGCAAACTGAGTAGGCGTCAAAAAAGGAAACAACTGGACAAATAAGCAGCAAACAGTAACAAAGGTGAGAAAATTGCTATCTCCTGTCTAGATCCTACTTTCTGGCTAGCTGGAAACCGGGTCCAGCGTCCCGTGCTGCTTGAAACACAGTACTACGTTAGTGTTGTCTGCTGGAAACCGGGTCCAGTGTCCCACACAGATGTGAAAAGTGTCTATTCCTGCCAAGTTCAAGAAGTAAGCCAGTTATTGAACTGCAGTTCCCCTTTGGAGCCGAGTGAGACCAGCTGAGATCTGTTTCCCCATGTACTCCAGAACCATTTCACTCTTTGTATATTGTAGCCTCTTGCTGTTTTCCTTCTCCAGTCGGCAACTATAGTGTATCTGATCTGGGTCTTTATATGCGAGGTGATGTCCGGTAGTGACTTGTGGAAATTCTGGAAGAGTTGRTSGTTGCGATCTTCCCACAGGGCACCCATGATGATGGCCCTAATGGCTTGTGCTACGTAACCCCAACCGGCGTGAGGGGATAGACCTGAMGGAAGGATGCCATTCAGTACCCATCCTTYGTCCCACGGCATGATGTCTTTTGTGATGTTTTYCCAGTGTGATTTCCACCAAGTCCAGACCCTCATCGATAGGGGGCACGAGTGCCAGAYGTGATTTGAAGTTTCCCAGGCCCATTGACACCTAGAGCAWKWGGTGTCAATGTCCATCCCTTTAGAGTGAAGCCAGGTGGCTGAAGCCGTGACCATCAGTGACTGTAAGTGAAGGATGCTTGCAAGCTTCTGTGAAGGTAGGGCAGTGAGTTGGTCCCATAGAGCAGATAATTGCTTTGCGTTGATCTCTGGTAGGGTCTGTTCCGYTCTTCTCTTAGTCACCACGCTCAAYGGATTTTTCTGGGATTTAGCTCGTTGAAGAGCTACCCCTTTCTTGGATGAATAGAGGTGTAAACCAAGAAATTTGCCGTTGCTTGGGTCCTTCCAACCAATCTTGAGAGGATTGATTGGGAGGTCCCTCAGGCTTTTATTGCCTGCTAGMCGTTRAACCTTCYGATCTGAATGAGGGGTCAGTGATTGGGCTTGTGGTTGGACATTGGTCTGTACTTGTTGATCCTGTTCCACAATCACTACTTCGTTAAGGTCAGATACTGCAGTGACTTCCTTGATTCCTTGGAAGGAGAGCAGGTGGGTGAAGGTAGTGGTAGGGGTCTCCTGCCATTCCTCCACCTCGTGTGCCCCACCTGAGGTGGGGCCCAAGTATTTCCAGATTGCTGGATCTGCTGAACTGTTTGGTGCAAGCAGCCATGTGTTTGGGGCCAGTTCCTGTGGGTTACTCAGCATGYGCAGCCAGTGAGGAGGGACCGCCTGTTGTAGCTCCACTAGGTGGTCTGAAACTCTCCGGAGTTTCCCTAGTGGTAGTTCAGATTCTGTTTTCCATCCAAGTCTGTGACTGTTCCATAGGTCTCCTACTTTTGACACCCCTTTCTCTATCCAAGCTTTACCGTAATTGCCTGTCGAGTCGTGGGCTGAGAATTGGGAACCGTCTCTCTGTAGAAGGAGGGGGTTTTCAAATAGGGGCTGGTTACGTACTTGGTGCACTGTAGTCGGTGGTTCAGTGGTCCGTGGGAACAGTTTGGACCAAGCTGTCAGGATATCACGCCAAAACTTGGATTTGGGTTTTTTATTACTGTAGGATTCGGTGAAGATGCAGATCCAGACGTCTGAAGGGCGACTTAGTTTCCATTCTTGTCTGAGTATATGTTCTGCTAACTGTACCCAAGCTGTTTCTTCTCCTGCCAAAATGGCTTTTACTGGCCATTTTGCAAGGAGAGCGATGTTTTGCTGCTTGGGGTCAAGGACCCCTAAACCACCTTGCTTTCGGGGGAAGGCAATAGTTTCCCATGCGATCTTGGACAGGAATCCTTCTTGTTCTTTCGCTTTCGGTTTCCAGATGAACCTAGCGCCTACCTTTCTGATGGACTTGTAGGCCTTGTCCCCTAGCAGATGGACTGCTAAGGGGTACCATAGAATGGAGAAGGCCGATGAGGTTAGAACCATTGCTCGATCTAAAAGAGATAGATGTCTAGTGTAGTCCCATTTCATGATCCGTTGGCAGACGCGCTCCTCCAGCAGTTGGTCTTGAAATTCAGCATTCTCTGACAAAGATACTTGGATTCCCAAATAACGATCTGAAGAGTTAGAGGGAACTCTTTTCATACCCCAATTCACCCTTAATTCAAACTGATCCAGCAAGAAATACACAGATTTATTCCAATTAATGGAGGTTTCAGATAGTATAGTGTATGTATTAAGGGTACGACGTAGATTAGAGAGGGAGGCTTTATTGTTGAGACAGGCTAGTACTGTTAGATCATCCGCAAGTGCTCCGCCTTTCCATTGTTTGTTGTTAAGGATTCTCAAACCGGTGATGTTATCATTGTTTGTCCGTCTGGGTGAAAGAGTTTAAAGGCATCTGTAAGGTTATAGGATTCCATCAAGGATTGGAGGATACGGCTGTCCACGCGTATTGGTTCGGGGTTTGCTGAGTCTAAACCGGGGTTCAGTGTTGTGTTCCAGTCTGCAGCTATGACCAGGTTAGTGGAGTCTAGCATGAATGAAGGCAATTCTGCTAGGAATTCAAGCCTTTCGTCACTCCATTTCTATCTTTCCTCATGCGAGGAACATCACTCTCTACTGGAGCAACTTGACCAGACAGCGGACGCGGGCACTGACGCTGAATGAGCTCATCCTGAGACAAGATTGGAGGTGCTCAATCAGATTATGTTTGAAAATCCCTTTATTACAATTGTAGAGGGCTCCTGCTTCAAAGTTGACCACTGGATCCCCCGATAGGCATTGAGCAGAGTCTGCTGATGTTCGTAGGGGAGGGTCCGGACTGGTGCTTTATCTACGATGTTCATGGGATGCTGGACCCAGTTTCCAGCAGCTGCCGCTCCCCACCAATAGATGGGGGAATGTATGTGTGCGTGTGTGCACGTGTGTCTGTGACTGTGTGTGTGTGTGTGCGTGTGTGTGTGTGTGTGTGTGTGTGTATGTGTGTGTGTGTGTGTGTGTAAATTCTAAAGCTGGTTTGCCCAAGGGAGAGACGAGTTTATAAACACCTCTCCCTTTGTCCGTTTTTTTGCAAAAGGTAAGTAAAACAACGTACATTTTATGATCCGTCCCCGGTCAAGGGTTCTGTGGAAAGATAGCAACCCGTTGCAGGGTTCTATCCAGGTCTACCGAAATGAGTATCAAATGTATTATAGACCTTGGTTGATGCGGGGACCCACCATTACGTACGCATATGTATAAGCATTTTTTATAAAATAACCGTCAATATGTATCTAACATTTATTTTACTTCACAAAGATGTTGAATAATTTGTTCAACCTCTTTAATATAAGATGGAAAGGGTGACGGTGTCGAGCGCATCGGCCCCCGCGTGAGCGAGGGCCCTCCCGGCTATGTCACGCTGGAGTAAAACCCAAACAAAATCAGAGACAACTTGGGAACGATGCAAAATTAATCCCGCGAACCGCTGATACGAACGCGGTTGCATTGCCCCTTCGCCGCTCTAGCCGGGTGCGCCAGCTGTACATCCCGCGGTCCCCTACGACGGGATAGGTTCTCGCGGGGCACATCTTACCTTCCCTAAGGGGTTGTCACCACCCTCAGGGGCGTATCCCTACTGAGCTACTGACCCACATGCGAAAACTTTTACATGCAATTGCAGAGGTAGCTCAACCGAGGGCGTTTGCCCGCTCGCTGGAGTATAGGTATGCTTGGTTAACGCCAAGTGGACCCGAACGTTGTCCGTCCCCTAGGGCGCTGATCTCCTAGGTACGAACGAACGTTGGTCGACTAGGACGGTCTCAACCAAACGTGAAACCCACAATATTATGCTAGTCCTTTTATAATTCTCTGACCACAAGATAAATAAATAAAATCAATACACTTTATATTCAATCACACAAGACTTGATTTTGACTTGATGAGATGATCTGCCAAAGTTATCATTCCCGGCCTATATGACTGGCGATACTATTATTCCGCCACTTCCAAGATGGAGGCTCGATATTGACGAAAGATTAGGAAGGACAGCCTAACCTTTAACTTACGGTTGGGACTGTCGACACTTATTAAACCATGCCAGCAATGACTCATCCAAGTAAATTTCACTGCTAACATGCTGATCAACAAAGGGAGTGAGTGGTATCTGCAAAAAAATCCGCTTGTAAGTTGGAATTCTCATTTCCATATTTTTTTTTCTTACGGCGCGCGCTTCTTGCGGAGCGGCCTACCGCGTAGGCGGTGCCTAAATGCATCCCACTTGCCCTTAGTTAAACATGAAATGGGTTTCTCAAGGCTCTAGTTTTTCATGGGAAGGTGGCTTCTAAAGCGGCCACCATTAGGGTACCCTAGCAGTCGCCCCCTGCGCGAGAATGAAGGGGTCCGCTGTTTTTCCCACCTAACGTTACACGCCCAACCCCTACGAGGTGGTATAGGGTACCCCTTCTCCTCGCCCACGCCTAAGCCTGGATTTCAGAAGTTGGGCTGACTCCACCACGGCAGCAAGGTACCCGCCCGCAGAAAGCGGTCCACTCCGAGTCGAATACAGGGTCAACCCCTAAGGCAACGAACCCCCGCCTCAGATTCCTCCTAGAGATAGGGAATGCGACCCCGACAAGTAAACTACCTCCCCTTCAACCACCGACGTCGAGGGTAACTTAGACGAAGGAAGAAGGACGCAAGGGAAGAAGTTCCATTTGGACGGGAATCAGACTCAGAGGGGGTCATTCGGGCGAGAAAGGGTTCCCTAAGGGAATAGTCTAAGTCCATCTGAAATTTTCTTCTTTCTTCGACGCCGTTTTCTTCTCGCGTTCTTCTCTTTCTTTTTTTTTCATGCAAATGGGCGAGGGTTTAGGAGACACAACCAGCAAACCATCATCTCCTTACTACCCTATGCCCCGTCGCTCACACATACCTGCGTCCAAAAAGAACATCACATAAAATAGCACACGCACATATACTTTTTTCTTTGTCAGTCTCCCCCATTTACATGCACCAAACCCCTCCCCATTATCCTGCCATTTCCAAGAATATTCAGAGAAAGGGTCAAGCACAGTGTGGGTTTTGGGCACCAGTGAGGGAGGCTGAGTCCACTAACCTTGAATGTCTTGCTGGTCCACTCAATAAAACCTTTTAGAATAACCACCAAAATTGTCGACGTCCCGCGTGCAAAGCTCACGGCAACCCTCCTTTCAATTGCCTATACCACCTCCCCTCCACTTACTCCCTTAGTGTGCAACCCTCAACTGTATCATTAAGCGAAGTATCCTCACTCCCTTCCTTCTTTACAAGCTGGTGGCTATAGCTGCCACTCCTCCTTCTTCTTCTTCAAATTTTACTACACTCCCTCCAACCTTCACCTCTCAAATCCAAACTGAAGTCTTTCCTCTCCTCTTCCAAATCTGACTTCAATCTCCCCCTCTTAGTAGGCACCTTCCCCTTCCCCTTTGCTGCAGCCAGCCTCCACTTTTGCTGGAGCAGGCTATGGCAGTCTTTTCTTCAACCTTGAGAATGACTGCAGTAGCAGTCTTCTCTCACCTTGAGAGAGGTAGCTATGGCTGCCTTCTCCCTCCTTACAAACCTTACTTTTGGCTGCCCGCAGCACTTGGAGCACCTGGCTATGGCAGCCAGCAGCTCCCCTCCTTCACTTTTCTCTCTGCACTCCAGCAACACTTCCCCCTTCACTACTTCACCTTCCACCTCAGTGCTAGCTGGTTATGACAGTCTAACACCTCCTCTCTTCCTAGTACTAGCTGGCTATAGTGGCCAGCAACACCTCACCTCTCTTCCACTCTTTCCCTCTCTCCTCCAACATCAGTCTCTCTCTCTCTCACTCAGCTGGCCTTACACTCCAGCAGCCTCTCCTCTCTCTCTCAGCAGTTGGCCAAGCACTCAGGCAGAGTGTGGGCAGCACCTCAAAATGATGAGGTTGGTGCTGGCCAGCCCAGCTTTTATAGCTGGCTGAGAGGTGAAGGCCCAGCCGAAGCTCAGCTGAGGCTGCCTCCTTGAGCACAACAGCTACAAATTCGTAGCTATTGTGAGCCCTCGATCGGAAATTCAGATCAAGGGTCCCAAACCTTGATTTTCCCCTAGGAAGACTAGGGGGATTCAAGTATAAATATACCTGGGTCTTTCCCCAGGTCTCATTCATGTAGGGAAGGTTGTACTCAGCCTCCCCTTGTTGTGCTATAACAGCACAGCAAGGCTCTGCCTTGCTGCACCTAGCCTGACCCTCAGCCAGGTTCGCGCACTCCCCCTCTGAACTCACTTTCAATCTGAGTTCAGAGGCTGTGCCCGAATCTCGCTGCAGAGGAAGCCAGATTCACAACAAAAAAAAACGAGCTCACACAGCACAAAAAAAGAAAGCAAAATAATTTTTTTTCCTCACTCACCTCATTTTTCAGCAGCCACGGCTGCTGAAAACCAGGTCCCGAGTTCAAATCGGGGGGAAACTGTGTTTCCTTCCCCTACTCTTTTTTTCTTTTTGAAAGGGGCAGCTCGTTTTTCAAAACGAGCTGCCTCCTTCCACCACGTTTTTTCACCGTGTCGAACTAGTGTCAAGCTCATAGGGTCTTCCCCCACTTGCCCCAAGAGCCCGTACCCGGATGCAAACCGTGCCGGGTACAGGCGTCGTCTTGCAGCCTGTCCACAAAACGAACAGCCACGGGGTATAGTACTGAGTCTTACCTGTTGGTTGTTGCGCCGCCCACTGTTGCTTCCGTTCTTGGCCAGGTAAGCCCTCTCTTTCCCCCGTAGTAGTAGTAGTAGTTGTAGTAGTATTTTTCCATATTCTAGCAGTAGATGCATCCGTCTTTGCCTTACCCCCAGTAGCAACCCGTTCGTCAGAACGAACGGGTGCCCCAAGAAGAAAAGACAAGAACGAAATCTAGAAATGGAGAAAATCTACGAAAATCAAAAAAAGAAAAACATAAAAAACAGAAAACCAACTTACCTGACTGCAGAAAACGGTCGCCCGTTTTCACGGGCGACTGTCAAGTGCACTGGGGGCAAAGCCCCTGTCACTTCTTACTACGCCAAGTGGTGCTCCACCTGTAGTTAGATTTGTCCTTTTTTTTTTTCTTTTCTTTTTTCACTTTTGCTTTTGCCGGGGCAGAACAGATCCCCGCGCGGCTGATGCTGACCGCGCGATCTCCTCGATCTTGCAGTCATAATCGACCGCATCTGATAAGTAAGAAACGAGCCGCTCTAAAAGGGGCCAGCCCAAGGTCAGTTCAGATTCGATCCCCAGACCACCAGGGTGACAGTCTCAGACGTAAACCTATTGGGCTGGCTCCTACTACAAGAATAGTAGGAGCACAAATCCCATATAAAGAGTATGGGGCTCAACCCCTCATTACTACTAGCAGCTCAGCAGGCCGTCACCACTCGCCTGTCGGCAGGCTGCTGGCTGGCCCCTACACACTCCGCACTCCACGGCAACTGGACCACCCTTTCTATCCTTCGGCGCGGACGGTAATGGCCCCCATCCCCTCTTTTCTTTTCCTCTGTTGCTTTTTGGCAGCCTCGTTTTCCTCCCCCTTTTTTTTTTTTTTTTTTTTTTTTTTTTKCMCYCCCGTCGGCCTGAGCCAGCGGTCACATTGCGAGACACCCCCAACTGTTGAAATGCAGGCCCGAGTTCAATCCCCTTGGGGATCAAAAAAATTAATTTGGGGCATTTCTCGATTTATGCATGTCATCCTTGCACAGGGGTCATGCTAATCTCGGCGCGCTAGATCTGGGTCACGCGATTTCCACGATCGTATGCCCGGATCTAGCCGCGCCGTCAGCAATGGCAATGGCCAGCTCCAAAGGGAGCTAGCCTGGTAGGCGCGTGCGGCCGGGTTCGATTTCAATATCTGTCGGGTAGCAGTTTGGTGGTGTAACCTATTGGGCTAGCTCCTATCACGCCAGTGATAGGAGCCACTCTTCTATAAGAAGAGTTAGCCCAGTCGCTAATCCCATGCCGTGGCCTTGCAGGCTCCTCCTGCCTCAGGCCCAGCCTACCTGCGGCCCCACAGGCCTCGCCTGCTTGTGGCCCCACATGCTTGACTGGCCGCGTGGCCTTGACATCGGCTTATCAATCCCCTAGCCCGGTGTCCACCCCCGCGGCCGGGAAATAAGACCCTTCTTCCTAATACCCCCATGCCGCGGTTATATACCCGATGAACGTAGGTCCTGAATCGCGCGGCTGTTATTTCAGGTAGACTAGGTCTAACTTTAGCGTTCTCATGTCTACACATTCCTCTGCGGTCTCAACAAGGCAAGCTCGTCCTGTTACTGCCACTACTCTCGGATGCTGCAGACGTCCGGACTAGGGTTCTAAAAAGTTTTTGTTTTTTGGTCATAGGTTAGGTTTGAATGAACTTTTGGCAGATAACCCATCTCATCAAGTTATGAAGCCCGAATAACCCTTTACTAAGTCGGACATCGTCCGACATTTAAAAACACCGGGCAGATACCCTTGTCAGGGTTTCGGCCCCGACAACGGGATTTTCCAATGATCCAACCACCTTTTACGGGCTGCATTAAAGTCATCGGTCATAATGATTGAAACTTTGTTGATGATGTAGGATCGAATGTCTTGAAATAATTGTTTCTTCTCATGTACCTTATTGAAATTGCATGTATTAATCACACAGACAAACTCTAATTTCAGCATTAATAGCGTAGTTACCCATCTAATCTCAACTGTCATGCCTTGCAACATTTTCTGTGTTTTTCACGCAAAGAAAAAAGTAAGGAAAAAAACAGTGTTTTTTGTCTAAGCACGCCATCAGCACCCGAGAGCATTTTTTATAAACTTTTAGCTCAAGCAAATTCGATGTTGTCGTGAATACCCTTACAAGGGTATTTGCTGTTGTTTTTGCAGATCGCACGGGATGCCACCGTGATGACACTAAGGGTATTGGCGCGTTAGCCTTCGCCCGAGCCCGTGCCTCAACAATCTTAGCCAAGGCGGGGGCCGAGGGTGAATAGGACTGGGAATAGGGAGAGTGCGTGGGCGCGTAGTTTTCAGGTGCGTGTGATTCCTCATGTTGACATTATGAACCGTCATTTTTAATTTTTTTTTGCGCCGGTTAATTTTTATTTTGATTAAAAATTAAGATTAGAATACCTCTGGTTGGTTCTCATTCGTGCGCGTGGAGACGATATTACCACAGTCGGCGTCGAATTTGACTGTCGGTGCCGCGTTTTAAAAAGTAACTATCTTAAAATTTATCCGAGGCAATGGTGGAGCCGTGTAGTGCATAGTACCATAGGGTGTCTTCTTTGTATTCACTCGTCATAAGGATTTATCCGCAACCTTAGAGTGACGTCTGGTATAGGTGAAAATTGGGTTTTTCCCTTGTCGCCAGGAATAGTAAAAGCGCGATTGTGGAAGGTGGCCGCTTGTACGACCCTGGAGCAGGAGTGATGAGATCTTGGTCTAATAGGTGGTGTGCACGGCGGCTATGAGAAGAACCAGGTGCTTCGTGCGGCGGGTGCTGGGGCTTGACGACCATAGGTCCAACTGGTAGGCCAAGGTGTGAGCTTGGGGTATTTCGGTAGGCCCACGCACTGCGAGGCATCCATTAAATTGAAATTCGTAGTTGTTAATCTCAACCTTAGGCTTAGCACTATTGGTTACAGCATTGGACTTCCATTAAACAGATTCGCGGATCGAGGCCAACAAGAGACACTCGAGCGAAGGATCACGGCTGGAGGAGATTAGGGGGTTGAGGGCCCTGTGGGACTATCCGCCTTGGTTCTACCGGTCGGTCTCGAGTACGGATCCGACCGGCGGGACCAAGAGGGTGCCAACAAGTTCCCTGTCTTTCCCCCTCTTCGTGAGGCTCTCCCCATTTTTATTTTTATTTTTGTTATTTTATTATACTTTTTATTTATATTTATATATTTATCTTTATTTTACCCTATTAATAAGGTCCCGTTTTTTTACCGGCCCCGATTCTGGCTCGGGGACCGATGGTGGAACCGGCGGGCCTGCTCTAGGTCGTACGTCCGCGAACTGCTGAATTGAGGACGTGAGTTCGAACCGGGGKGGAACTAACTGGGTAAATATACCCAAGGCTAGATACTTGCGAGAACCGATAGCGAAGAAATACCGCAAGGGAAGGACAAAGAGAACTTTCAAAAGAGACTCAAGAAGGGGGTTTGAAATTATTGAGCGAGAAAGCGGACAGAGATAAGTTGAGTTGCACCACCTGGCTCGGGTTGAACGACGACTGCCTTATCGCCTCCCTGTGGGGTGTCTGCCAGCATGGGCTATTGTTCCCAACATTGCAGTAGGGAGTGATTGAAATCCCCATAGTTGGCCGTCACGGGAGTCGAGGACCTTGAGCACGAGTCTCTTTTGGCGAGCCCGTTCAGATTTCCTGCGTGTTCAGGATGCTGGAAAAATTCCTCTATCATACCCGTCTTGAAACATGGACCGAGGGGATCAACGCGCATGAGAGTTAGTGGTTGTATACCCCATAAGGCAGAAGCAACCTGTGTGGCAGGAACCGCCTGTAGGTGCACCGTCCTCCAGCCACAATCTAATGTGAGAGGATTCAAGTGTGAGCAAGCTTGTTGGGACCCGGAAGGTGTTGAACTCTGCCTGAGCAGAGCAATGCCAAAGGGAATTTTGGCGGAGGCTCACAGCGATGTTGACATGCAAATCGTTCATCGGACTTGGGTATAGGGGCGAAAGAGTAATCAAACCAGTTAGTAGCGGACTCCTTCCAAAATTTCGCTCAGGATAGCGGGAGCCGTGGAACGGGCCCGGCTACGCAGAAGTGTCGCCAGGTCATGCGCTACATGTTGCGATATATTTAGGAGGAAGCAAGGTTGCACCCCAACTGACCGCCAACGCCGACCGCCGACCTGTAGGGCAGACCGGTTGGCGGTCCGCAGACCAGTCAGAAAACAGTCATCCCCTGTTTTTTTTTTTCAATCTGAGCATACGTCTGAAATTCGCTTGCTGAGTACAACCCAAATCCATTGACAAATTCTGGTTCCTGTGTTTTTCTTTTCGAGGGGTTGGGTTTGGGGGGCGGGGGTCTGTAGCGGAATGGGGGTCTATAGGGGAATGGGG
>BFEA01000955.1:129918-135540 GCA_003427395.1 Chara braunii | reverse complement strand
CCACTGACCGACGATTTTCCGAAAAAAAAAACAAAAAAAACATGGAGGTGAGTGAGTGATGGTAGGAAGAAGAAGAAGGAGAAGAAAAAGAAAAAAAAAAAGAAAAAAAAAAAGAAAAACAAGAAGGAGAGAAGAAATAAAAGAAGAAGAAGAGGAAGAGGAAGCAAGATGAAGAAGAGCAAACAAATTAGGGCAAACTTCACAAATTAAAAAGTACGAGAGAAAAGAAGAAGAAGAAGAAGAAGAAGAAGAAACGAAAAATTAGGACATAGTTGGCAAACATTTTTTTTAAGAAGAAGAAGAAGTGGGGATGACAATGCATGAGAAAAAAAAGAAGAAGGAAAGGAAGAAGAAACAAAAAATTAAGGCAAAGTTGACAAACATTTTATCAGAAGAAGAAGAAGAATTAAATCATTAGGGCCACGATTTTATTGGAAGAAGAAGAAGGTGGAAGTTTTTTTCTCCCTATGAGCCTGTCGATATCTGTCACACACACACATTAACCGGAGGGGGAAGAAAGCGGCAACCTTTTTTGCATGCCGCAACGAAGGAAGCTTGATGAGGAAGAATATCGCCTATGTGTTGTTGAAGACCCTTCACATGAGAACCAGGTGAGTGGACTCCTCCACCTCACCTCAATTGCATCAAGCTCCAAGCTTCCACCCCATCTCCCCCACCCTGGCCTTGTCTCCCTGCTCCAACTCTTCTCACCTGCCCACACTCTTCTCACCTCCCCAGGAATCGCGGATGCTGATACTCACGGCTGCCCCCAATGCCGCCGCAGGAAAATGGGAAAAATGTGGCCAAGGACACTCTTTTAACTGCCGCTGACTAGAAAAAAGACGGTGTCGGCGGTCGGCGGCCTTCCAGGTCGTGCCCCGACCGGCCAACCACCCCGGTACCGGCTGGAGAACCTAAAAATGGGCCTACGGGGTGCGGGTGGCCGCCGCGCAAAATTGTGGCAGGCCGACAGCCGCCGATTGATCGGCGCCGACCGCCGAAACGGTCGGTGGGTCGGCGCCCGACAGATCGAGGGCCGCCGACCGTCGGCTGGTCCAACACTGGGAGGAAAAGGAAAAATGAGAAGGACAGGGAAGAAAGATGAAGACGGGCACAAAGAGGGAGAGCAAGATATGGCAGGACTCCCACATTCCAAAACGGATTTGGGTGATCTAAAGGTCGTTTTCGAGGTTTTGGATGTGGGCGAGTACGGCAACTATGTTAGTTTTGGTGTTACAGTTGCAGGAGAAAAGTTAGTGGAGACATGAGGTGTGTGGGGAAGTCGGAGGAGAGGAGGAGCGAAGTGGGAAAATGGAATAGCTCGCTCGTTTCTCAACTAAAACGAGCGAGCAAAGGGTTGAATTCAAGGTTTTGGGGGATGGCGAGCACGATGGCATCGACAAATTCCACGTTTGGGGTGTCGGTTTGACAATTTGGTGGTTCAGAGATGAGCGGGTGAGTAATGGAATGTATTTTTCCACGTTCTAGAGGAAGATTCAGTCTCATTTTGCACCTTTGGTGAGAAGTGGAGTCGGGATGAAGGGAGGCGTAGTTGGACATAACGTACTTACCTCGTAATAAAGCCCAATGCACACCCCCACGTTCTAGCGGGAAATTCGTTCTCATTTGGTAGGTTAAGTGAGTAGGTCAATGGTAGTGGGCAGTGGTGGCAAGCAAATCTTCCCCGGTTCGAGGGGAAGATTTATTCTCATTTGGCAAGACGTGGTCGCCATGCTGCTCGTCAACATCACCTAGCTTGTCGAGATGACGTTGTGCATAGTCGGGATCGTCATGGTCATGCTACTTTTCGTGGCAATCGTCGCCACCCTTGTGCTTATCGCTGCCCATTACAACTCGTCTCCATCACGACGGTCGTCTCAGTGGTGGTATTAGCGCTCTTGCAGGTTGTGCCCGCCTTGTTCCTTCTGATCCTGACCTATTTCTTTGTGGTAGTCACGGTCCCGACGGTGCTTGTCTCCAAGGATATCGTTGTGACAATCAGATTCATCATCGTGACCGTTATTATTGTTTTTATTTGCGTGTGATAGTACTGGTTATCATCCTGCTCTTATTTGCCTTCGTCATTGTGGTCTGCACCAAGATTCCGCTGCTCGTCTTCGTCAGGCTAATGAACGTGACGATGTTATAACGAAAGATTCATTCTCATTTTGCACATTTTGTGGATGAAGGTCCTGATGCTACGATCGCATTGATGATTGTCTTGGTCATCGACGGGGGGCGACGGTGGTAAGGTTGCTCGTCTTGCTCGTGGTCATCCTTGGCCTCGTGATCTTGCCATACCTTATCTCTGTGGTTGCGAAGAGGAGGTGGGTAGAGTAGGGAGAGTCTGCAGCGGGCCAGTTAAGGAAAAATGCATTTGCTCATATTCTAGCAGGGAACTCACCGGCATCCCAAATGGTCGTGCTCATTGTGATGACAGTCCGTGTCAGGTTGCCTTGACCGTCATCGTATTTACTTTGGAGGTCGTGCGCATTGTGACCGTGATCATCCGATCGGCCATGTTGCACATCTAGGTGGTCGTCACCTTCGTTTTTGGCTAATGGAACTGTTCATTTGTTGCGACAGTGCTTCGTTGTGCCTGTGACTCCTACCCCCGTCATTTGTTTTTTTGTATGGATCGAACCGGGCCTCGTCAAAGGTCGGGTGCATTAGTGAGTTGGAGCTGCATGTGGTAGAGGAGTAGGAGGAACAATGATGGAAGTGATAAGAGAAATTGAGTGCAGTATCAAGAGTGTAGAATGAAAGCATTCAAAAAGAGAAGAGGAAGAAACTGAGGAGAAGGAGTTGGAGGCAGGCCAAGGCATAACAAGGCATGGCAAATTGAAACCTTTTTTTTTTAGTGGTTACTTTTTCTGAGCCACATTTGCAACTCTTTTCTAGATCAGCGTTGCTTACTCCCTCAACTCGCTGCTGAGAGCACAACAGACTTTCGAAATGTTGCAGCATTGCGGACCTTTGAGTTGGTACAACATTATGGTACCATTCTTGCTGGCTTGGGATCAGTGTGTCAATATATCCCCCCGTGTTCTGACATAAGATTTATTCTCGTTCAGTTGCTGAAGTCGAGCGTGGCATCCGTATACAGCAGGCAAAGTGCGTAAGCGATACATCTCTTGTCGGCCATACCGTGGACTCATCTCACTTTGCATAATTGGTGAGTGAAGTAAGGCCGTCCTAGTGCAAAGGTGATCTCGTTTGAGGCTGCCTTAGAGTTACGCCCACGTCCTTGAGGATCGAAGTTGCACTACTGCATCTTTATTCCGTTTCGTCTCCTTGGAAGACCACCGTTTGTGTTGCTACTATCGGAGTTTGAAGTATGTTGCAGTTGTGTCGTTAACTACTATTGTTGTATTTTCGAGGATGGAACTCTCTCTCTCACACACACACACACACGCACATATGAATGATGGCCCACACACGCACACATACAAACAGACGAATATACATGCAGGATGGCACACACACACACACACACACACAAAGCAAACAAAGTCATCGAGCAAAATTTTGATGATTTTTACGATGTATGTCATAATTTATTGCCTTTTAGAGTAAATAAAAAACATCACACCCCTTATGATGACTAAGCACTTCTATAGGATGACAGGGTGGTGAGACTTAGCACTAAGACCAGGCGGGGTGACACACATTTCTATAGGATGGTCTCGGACAAGGTTGTTCGTCGGGCAAATGGTAGTACTGTGCTTTTTTTTTTGTTGATTGAATGATTTTGCTTTCTTTTTCTTTATGCGATTCTGGCTCTAGTGTTTCATAGTCTGATAGTAGTGTTGTGCCGTTCTGTTTAGGATGGACCTGTTAGGAGTCAAACCATCGCCAATTGCAGGGGACACGTTTTCTGGTCCCTTCAATTTTCGTATCAGTTGGTACCTAATAATGTCAATTGATAACCCTGGAACAGTCCCATTCTTGAGGCCTGTTATCGGGTAGCACGTTTTTCCGTCGTTACCGTGCAAGCGCTGGAAGACTATATAGAGTGTGAGTTCGAACGTTGACCTCCTCTTCCGGTGCGCCCGCTACCGCTGGCGATAGGCGACAAAGGTTGTGGTATGCTTGGAGGAGCTTGGATGTGTGGTTATACTAAACTATGTACTTTCGAGATTGATTGGGTTACCGTAATTTTCGAGGTTGTGTTTTTCTCATACACGTCTTGTCTCATACTCACTTGAGTAGTGCGACGCGACTCTGTTTGATACCTGTATGACGCTGTGACTAATGTGTGTGTGTCGACCACTCGAAAAATGTTATGTCGTGTTTTTGTTGCATTCTCTGTAATTTGAATACTAATTTATTCATTCATAAATTGTTCAAGAAATTTGGAAGCTAGTTAGGGTGCCGAGATGCGGTCATTGTCGTGGGCAGTTGGAAAAAACATAACACACACACACATCGTGGATGGAATGACATGACATCAAACATGGCGCAAAGTTGCAAATGTCTTTGATGAATTTTTTGTCATATGTCCTCTATTATTTGTCAAACGTTGTCTTTGACCTCATGACCACTGATTCTCATGATATAAAAAATAGTGTTTGTCACTCGGTTGACTAGTACGTGGGAATTGCAATCATACACAGACCATTGGCGGTGCAAGTGGCACGCAGTAGTCTCTCTCTTTGTCTCTCTGACACAAAAGAGGATGTGCAACAATGAGACAAAACAACGAAACATGCTTTGCTAATTACTATTAAAACGAGCGTGTACAAGGTATAAAATGTTAATCAAAACACTTTCGGGATAGTTCTGTTTCTTCTGGAATGCACACAATAATCAGAAACCGGTGTCCCAAGGTGAAGGGGGTAACCCGATAATTTCGCAATAAACGTGCATTTGCCATATATGAAATGTATTCAATGGTTTTGAAAGAGGCGAAAAAACAAATGCAATAAAAAATGGATAATGACCCAACTTGAAGGGTGTAAGACTGTGACAGGTCTTTCATACCTTTACGAACTTTAAACTCACATCGAGCGAGGGCATGCTCGACCGCGGTGACCGAAAAAACACCAAGACAAGAGATGGGTGTGGTGAATGAGGGCGGACCATCGAGTGACGATGGAGTGAATTTTGTAAGTGATGAGAACAAGAACATCGAGGCCCCCAACAATGTAGACGAGGAGGGAAGACATTTGAAGAACAACAATGACAACCTCTAGAGTCTTTTGACAGCTTCTGCAAGCTTGCGACATAATGTTTTTCCTTCAAGAGCGGCGTCGGTATATCACAGAATGACATTAATGCTCTCTTGTCACTTCTCACACACCCGAGATTCAGCAAGAGAAACATCGCATATCTTAATAGTCGAGAGTGTTTGACATGGGCAAACAATCAGGCAGAGGTTGTTGGATGACAAAAGCTTGATCGACGTTGTGATGACTGACCATAAGATTCACACCCCATTTTGTGGCACCACGACTGGCGAACGACCTTTGCATCGATTTTGCATGTCACATTATAGAAACATGAGACAGTGTCATCTTTGGAAATGTTTCCTCTGTCGGAGCACCCTAATATATTCGTCCCACGCACAAGGGGGCTAAGTTATTACGTCTAGACAATCATAAGAGCGGACAAAGGTGTGAA
>BFEA01000955.1:122418-124918 GCA_003427395.1 Chara braunii | reverse complement strand
ATGTTCGGCCGAGCACAAATCTGAAGGTTGTCGATCACATCCTCGTGTGTCCGGTGTGTGTGGGGTGTGTGTGGGGTATGTGTGGGATGTGTGTGTGTGTGTGTGTGTGTGTGGTGTGTGTGTATGTGCGTGTGTATGTTCATGAGTGATGAGCAACGCCTCGAGGGCCCCCCCAACCCCTATATATATTTAAAAAAAAAAAAAAAGTTCGGGCTCAATCGATTTTGGGTTACCTTCGAGCTCGGTACCGAGCGTTCGGGTTCGGTCATCGAGCCCGAACACGATGCTACGCAGGTGAGAAGTGTTCGTATATGGGTACAAGAACGACGATCACTTTTACGAATACAAATAACGACGAAGACTCATACAGAGAGGCCGTAAGCGAACCGTTGTTGCCATTGAGTAGTGAGAGGTCAATGAAGAGTAAAAGAATATGTTGAAAGACCCTTAGTACGCAAAAATGTACGAAATAATGACGTTAGGTGAAGTAAAGACTCCCCAACCAATGGTTGAGTAGTCATCTGACATTCATGGAAAGGCGAAAGTGGGGGACATGGCCAGAACGGAAGAAGACAAGACTTACATATGTGATGAGGAGCAATTGTTCCCCTTCACGTGGAAGTCAAGGAGACACGACATTCTCATAACGAGAATGAATGGTTGAAAGACAACATTATCAACATTTATTTACCGTCTATGTATGAAGAACATGTGCTGACACGGAACAATGCAACAGTCCATGTGTGTAAAACTTTTTAGCACCCCCAAGCTATGAGCCCCCGCGGTTGTGGTCACCGCGGGCACGACTGCGGACCACGGTCATGACCTCAGTCCGCTGTCATGAAAAAAAAAAAAAAATCAGAAAAATATGAAAACATATATGTTATACTAAAAAATCAATTGAACAACTTTTGTCTTGGGGTCATATCAAAATTCGTTACCAAATTTGAGATAAAAAACAAACAAAATCCTTTATTTTTCTTACTAAAAGAATAAAGTGAAGAACTTTTGCCTGAGGGATTTTTGTTTTTTATTTTTTTTTTAAATCAGAAGTCAAAAAATAAAACAAAAAATATACGGTTGTAGGGCGCACAAAAACCTACAACCCTTTTTTTTTTTTTTTTTTTTTTTTGCCTATTATCCTAGGAGTTAAAAATGTCGGGGTTTTCCGATCACACTCGGCCGTGGGCTAGCCGCCGCGGGCGGGATCCCGACCACGGGCGGTAAAATGGTCTGTGGTCGCGACCGCAGGTGATACATAGCCCCCAAGTAATTGCTACTCAGAAAGTCCATGTGATAAAAACAGGATGTGCGGTCTCGATCAAGAACAGACCAAGGAAGTTGCATCGACTAAGTAATGAACTTCACCGCACCACTGTTGCCGTAATACCTCTGAACGACAAAACACATTGGATTTAGCTGCTGTTGCTGAATTTCTTAGCAGTCATGCAGGACCACAATATCGACAAACCTCCTATTGCACTCATTGTTGACTCCTTCAAAGGGAAGAAACGAGATAAATTGAGAGTCTTGAGAAGATTTATGTGACGAGAATATCTGCACGAGGCATTAAACGCAAGGGTGCTGACTCCGAAAAGAGTTGATACATTGTGCGTGACATGCTTATACTATGATGTAAATTCTTGCATGCGGAATGTCGCCAACAAAACAACTTCACCCACTGTGGTGTTTATGTATGTTGTGTCACTGTAACAATAATACAATATCTTGCAAAAACTAAGGACATACTGAAAGTTGTTCATAGAACACATGTAAACGAAAGAACTGTTCATCAATTTTGTTAATCTATGGTAGACCAGTTAGCGCGTTGTACGGCAGTTGCAAAAGGTCACGGCAAAGCAGCGACTCTACATAAAGCGAAAGCGTTAAGAGGCCACATCAACAAAAGATCGAGTAGTACTTCGTAACAAGTTCCTTTGTGCGCCGGGAGTGTCGAAGGTAAGTTCAGTACTGCGTGAAATTGAACAGAAAGATTAGTCGTTTGTCTAGCTGATTGAGACGCAGTAACAAATCTTCTTACGAAGCATGTCAGAAATAGAATAACGTTTATTTTTTATTTTTATGAATGACAATGTGAATCCACGTTGTCTGACAATACAAGTAGATAATAAGAACTTACTGAAAAGTTGGTGACTCAAATGACATCAAAATAATGCTAATACGTTGTTGGTTGCTATGCTACTGTTTCAACATCGTATGTATGTTTCTCTCTCTCTTTCTCTCTCTCTCTCTCTATATATATATATATATACATATATATATATATATATATATATATATATATATATATATAAACTCTGACAAAACAGTTTGTCACAACCCCTCGTTTGTTGTCCTCTTCTCTCTCTATGCCTACGGTTTACCGGGCAGTTCTGTTTGTGACGATATATACTACGACTTCGCTAGCTTCCTGCTACGGTTTTTTTCGGTCAGGTCGAGCGGCAGTGGTCGGGGCCGTTACTAGGCGGCCATGCTGTGC
>BFEA01000955.1:69572-80057 GCA_003427395.1 Chara braunii | reverse complement strand
ATTAGTCAGCTCTCTTAACCCGTCGTTGGAAGCTCGGGGTTGAGCGATCAGGAAGGGTCGACACACGAGCGAAGTAAGAGGTGAGTAGAGTAGGAAGAGGGTGACCCGACGGGCTGGTGCCGAACGCACGGGATTGACATGGGCCACGACGGACTGTGGGCACGGGCAAATCCGACGGGTGCGGGAGGACTAAGCGGGGTGACAACTTCGTGGGTTCGTGTGTGACGACGGACTGTCCGCATCGGAGAGAGAGAGAGAGAGGAGAGAGTTGAGGTTGATAGACGCAGATTTGCTGTTTTCTCGTCTCTTCCCCCTCTTCACCTGTGTACATACATTTTGATTGTGGCTCCGGGCGGTTTGCCCGTTCTTATTTCCGTTTCGGCTTTCTAAAATCTGGGTCTGGGTTTTTGCTCACACTTGTCCTTGCTATGTCCGTCTCGATTGCATTATGTGTATGATTATCGAATGAATGGATGTATGAATGAACAAATCTTTGCCCACACCTGATCCAGCTGTAGAAGGGACGAGGATCCGGCACCGATAGCGATTTTGTCCTCGTTTTTGCTTATCTGGCGATGGGGGTTGTGATATGGTTGCATCTTGCATAATCCGAAGCAATTACACGATCCGAGGTCTGGCTCCGCGAACGCCGCGCGAGAACACGTGTAAACGCGATCCGAGTCGCGCCCTTACACGCATTCCCGTACGTCGATTCGCCCACCCAAAAGGATTTGCGGCGGAACTGTCATCCCGTACGAGCACGCCGAGGCGTCACTGAGTCTGCCTGTCCTGCACGTGCTCGTGCGCGGTGACGATATCCCGACCCGAGCTATCCCCTCGTTGATGATACCATGACGCGATCTTGGAGCTCAGACTCGTCCTACGACTCGGACTATTTCACCCCTATGATTAACGAGCTCATAAGGACGCGATACCCCTGTCACACGGAGAATCGGCTTTGTCCGCGGGAATTCCACTGCGCCACCTCTAGCGACCCTCGGTGCTCCGATTTCCCTTCTCCCGACCACACCTACTACTTCACCCACCCGAGATTTGTTGTCATCACCACCAGTTTCCCTCCTTTCCACCTTCTTCTCCCGTATCATCAACTTAGTGTTGTTCCGTGGCCGGCCATAGCCCCCTATTGGCCCAATACGTTTTGCGTGAATTGCCGACGTAGCGGCGAACAGAGAACTCCGGAATTTTGAAGGCCCAACCCATGTATGAGGCGGCCTGCGCCACGTGGTGGCCCCCGACGGCCCAACTTTTCGGGACCATCTCCACCACGGAGGGATTTTCCCGTAACCCGTCGCCCACAGTGTCCCGGCCCTTTCGGACTGTGAGACCCTTGTGCGCGCACCCCTCATTCGCCTAATTGCATTCATACCCTTAAGACTCCCCCACTTCCCCAAAAATCCTTGGCACACCCCTTTTCGCACTTTCAGACCCACATCCCACTCCGATCAGGAAGTCGTGCTGGGCGTGAGGTTGGTATCGGAGCCCGACACGTGGCTAGGGTCTTGGGATTGATAGCACGTTAATTAGGCGACCTGGCTAACCGTGGGCGACCTCGCCCTCGGAACGCGCATAGTCGCGACCCTATCGTCACCAGAAGCAGATCGGCTAACTGGCGAGCAGCCAATATGGCTGCCAATGTGCAAAATCCGGTTCCGCAACAAAATGCTAATCCACCCAATCAACCTGCCCCACATGCACGAGCTCCCAAGTCGCCATCAGATCTCTATCTATTTGATCCGGCGCACCATCTCGTAGGAGCATGGCTGGCTACGCTTAGAACACAATAGTACGATGATCATGAAGCACAGATCAACATTCCGGCCCGAATGGGAGGAGACGCCCATCATTGGTATTGTACCTATGTATGGGTGGATCTCCCGACCTTCGAACGAGATTTTATGAACCGATTTGATTATGTCCACCCTGAGCAAGCGCTGTACATGATCAAGAACCGAGTACAAAAACCGCTCGAATCCGTTGCGGAATATCGAAACCGGTTCTACAGGATGTTCGTAAAAACTGAGCGAGGTGAGCAAGTAGGGAGAGATCTGTTCATTGACGGACTCCGCAGCCGGACAATAAGGTCTAAGTTGCGAAAGCAGTTTTCCCCCATCACCCGTACGTTACAACCAATTATGGCTGCTGCGGAAGAAATGGAACGGAAGTTCGCGGCGAACTTCCTAGAAGGAGAAGACTCCCTAGAGACGGAGATTCAACAGAGCTTGCACGAGCAAGAGCAGAGCTGGCTGCTTTACAGAACAAATTTAAAAACATGGGGTTTGTATCAGGACCTTTCACCTATATGGAACAGATAGGGCCCAAATGAGTAATCCTAAGCGAGACTCCGAGCATCTCTGCTCTTATGATGCCCCCGCCCGTCAGGGCCTTACCCCTGCCGCCGGTTGAGGCTCGTGTCCGATCAAATGAATCGGCGGCCGTTTTCGAACTAACCAAAACCTTGATTAGTTTGATCGAAGAAAGCAAAAAGGAGCAACAAGAGCACAATGCTCGGCTGGAAGCCATGATGAGGAACATGCGACCCATTGCGGTGCATGCCCCTCCGATGCAGCAAGGATTAACCCCAGCCTCTGCTCTCGGGGGAGCTGCGAACAATCTGAATGTTTGCTACGCCTGTCATCAGCCCGGACATCCAGCCCGTGATTGCCCCCACCGACCCCCACAACAGCGGATCGGAGCCGCACCTATGGCTGCGGCTCCCATCGCTAACGGACCTAGACGAGTCGGAGCCCTGATGGAAGAAAGAGAGGGTGGGGGAAGTGCCCTGGCTACCTCGGAAGAGGCCGCCGAGCTAATCCCGCTAGACCAATATGTATCGCTAGGATATCCTGGGCTTGGAATGATCGGAACAATCCGACCAGCACCAGAACCGAAAGAGGTGGCGGAGTGGCGACCGTCCCTAGGAGAAATGGAGTCGGGGAGGACCCACCTTCGTCACAGGGGAGATCGATGTATTAAACATCATCCGAGCTTTGGACCATCGGATTCCCCTTCCGATTGGTCATCTGCTCTCGATCTCCGAGCAAGCCAACGAGCGAATGTTACAACATTGCAAAGGGAACTGAAAGCGATTCGCCCTTGCCCGAACCCCAAACGCGAAAGCCAAAAGCCCCACCCCCGAAGAAAACCCCGCAAGTACTTCGGATCCGATACGGATAGGTTTAATCCAGAAAGATGATCATTTCCTGCGGATTAAACCAATTCTGTGGAAATCCGCCGAGTGCGATATAGAAATTTGGGGAATTCCTTACAATGCTATTATAGATTCGTGAGCAGTTGTGTTGGCTATCTCACCGAGAGTGGTCGAAAGGGCAGGTAGGAAAAACGACCTGATCACGCTTTCTGAGAAAGATCAGCTCCTTTCGGCTAACGAAGAAAGAATTAAAACCGTGGGAAGAATGACCAATGTCGCTTTCCGATTGGGTAAGGTGCATGCGCTTGGGGATRTCGTAGTACTAGATGTCAATACGTACGACGTTCTCTTCGGGCTTCCCGCTCTTGTGGCCTTACGAGCAAACCTGGATTTCGAACGACGATCGATTGTCCTCCGAAATACAGGAGGAAAACCCTACGCTTTGCCCATGCGATTGACGCTTCGCACTACTATTAACGAGGTTCCGCGGGTTTCGCCGATGATGGCAGGGACTCTCCGCATGATCTCCTGGGAGAAATCCGCAGAGGGAGAGTCATCAACAAATGATGCGGAAAACAGTGACGAGGATGATTCGGAGATCTTGAAATTGGCTCGACAACGTGTTTGTTACCCAAAACAATAGCGAGAACGATGCAACTGACCAACCGAAAAATTCAAAGGACCAAGGCGATGATCTTGGGCGAGCCCCTCGTGTAGATTTCGAGGATGGTCGATTCTTTGGAACCCCCTCAAACTCTGTACGAAGGAATCGCCCCTCTCCTCGCCCGGTACAACGACAAGAAACATTACTGTGACATTACGGATCTACCCCTTACTAACCTCGGCTAAAGAAGTGAGATTGTTACGCTTGGGGGCGGAAGCAAGCTCTCTGGAACCCCCTGGGCGTTTTGAAGCAGAAACAGACGGGATGAAGATAAAGCTCGGAACTAAGGAAGTGCCATGGCAGGATGTTTGTGACGTGATTACCCCGGAAGGACACGTGGCAATCCGAGAAGAAGATGCCCAGATGATGGCCACGGTGTTCTCCTGGCGATCGGAACATTCATTCATCTCGGCGCCTCCACCCGACTTGACAAAACAGGCGAACACGAAACAAATTGACGTTCGGATCTGGGACCAACTTTTTGAACTGCACGTTCCACAATATGTGCCGAATGAAATCCACCGGGTAATTGCGGATATTCTAACGGAATATCAAGGAGCGATTAGTGTGTCAGACACTGACATTGGGTTGTCGTTAGTAATCCAACATGAAATTCAGACAGGAAATCACTCCCCGATTCATTGCAAACCTTATCGCTATTCCTTGATTGAACGCAAAAAGGCTCTCGAACGAATTCGGGAGTTCGAAGCCAGCGGTTGGATTGAACCCGCTACTGGACCTTGGTTTTTTCCCGTAGTGTTAGTACCGAAGAAGAACGGAGCAATTCGCATTTGCATTGATTATCGCAAGCTGAATGAAATCACGATCAAAGATGTGTATCCCCTCCCCCGAATTGATGATCTGTTGGATGCGATTGGATGCGCTAATTATTTCAGCAAGTTTGATATTCGGCATGGCTTCCATCATATTCTGGTAAGGGAAGAAGATCGGCCGAAAACGGCCTTTGTGTTGTTTGAAGGCACGTGGCAGTGGGTTCGGTGTTCGATGGGGATTTGCAATGCGCCTGCCACGTTTCAGCGAGCGATGAACATGACGTTCCAGAACTTCGTCAATAAGACACGGCTGATGCAAGGAATGATTAACTTTTGCGTGATCGTGTACATGGACGACATCCTGGTCTATTCGGAAACCTATCACGGGCACGCGCAACACATCGAATGGACATTGGATGCATTGAGAGACGCTGGGTTCAAGATTGCGCTTGAGAAGAGCGAATTTTTCCTCTCGGAAATTTTGTTCTTGGGCTATGTCGTGATACGCGGAGGATTGCGGCCAGACTCGAGAAAAGTTGCGGCGGTGAAGGAAGCTCCGGTTCCCACGTCACTGACGCAGGTTCGAGCCTTCTTGGGACTAGCGTCGTACTACCAGCGCTTCATCAAGGGCTTTGCCGAGATTGCACGACCACTAACGAACCTGCTACGGAAGGACCAGCCTCTCAGCTGGGACGCGGAGTGTCAGCAGGCCTTTGCAACCCTCAAGGACGCTCTGGCAACGACCCCTATTTTGATTCGACCGGACCTCTCGAAGCAGTTCATTCTCATCACGGACTGGCAACCGCAAGCTATGTCCGCTATTCTAGCGCAGAAGGGGAACGATGGTCGTGAACACGTCATCGAGTATGCGTCACGAACCGTACCGGACGAACGAAGAAACGACTCCGCACCTCAGGGTGAGTGTTATGCGGTAGTTTGGGGAATCCAACATTTCCATCCGTATCTCTACGGACAGAGTCCGCCTCGTAACGGACCACGAGCCTCTGCTGGCGCTGAAGAAGCTCACCAACTACACGGGCATGATTGGCCGTTGGGCGGTGCGACTACAAGAATACGACTTCGATATCGTCCATCGAAAGACAGAGCGACACGGCAACGCTGACGGGCTGACACGTCTGCATCGACCTGCCAAGGTACCAAAGGGGGAGGAAATTACACCGTGGAAAGAGTCGGACTTGACTAACGAGCCGAAGTACGGACAAGTGGCAGTTCTCCCACGTGGCAAGAAGCAAAACGGTGGCGATGGGTGATGGAGGTAACCCCACTACCCCTCTTTCTCCCCCTTCCTCCTCGTCTCTCCTCTCCCTGCCTGACAAATTTTGCTATTTTTGCGAAGCCATCTCCCGCGTCTATTCGGTCTCCATGCGTCCTAACGGGGTGGGATATGCGGATTGGATAGATTGCCGATAGTGTGTTGCACGGGCCCATAGCTCGTGCATCCAATACAGGAACGATAGTAAACCATGGTTGTGCCCCTTGTGCTGGACGGACAAAATTCCGACCGAGGCTCGCTTTTTGGATGCCACGTCAGAAGGATTGGAAAAAACCCGAAAGTTTAGAAGGGCCGAAGTATGGACGGATATTGCCTTAATTGCCACCCTAGTAGGTAACCCCCTCCAGGATTTCACCAAGGAAGATCGGAGGAGGGCCAACGAAAGGGCTCGGGATTATCGATGGATAGAGGGTAGATCAGAAAAACGAAAAACGGACGGCAGTGGGATTTGGATGGTGGTGCCGCATCCGTTCATGCGGTATGACTGAGTTAAGACAGCCCACGAGGAAACTGCGGCTCATTTTGCTGTACGAATCACGGAGTCCGCTATCGACAAAAATGAGTGGTACTGGTCCAATATCCGCGACGATGTGAAGTACATCGTCGCCAACTGTCAAGTCTGCGCCGCTGATAAAGCGCCGATTCAACCACCTAGGTCGATAGTGCCCACGGTTGTTGAACGACCATTTCAGAGAGTAAGCATGGACACTACCGACATAGTGGTGCCCCCTGGCCCTAATAGTTGCGAATATTCAGTCCTATTAGTATTTGTCGACCATTTCTCGAAATGGATTGAAGCGTATCCTTGTTGCACGCGGCAAGCCACGAAAATCGCACGATATGTCAACCGTTTCCTCGGGATGCATCAGGATACGGAAGAAATCCTGACCGACAACGGGGCTGAATTCAGGGGAGAAGTGTTAAGGAATCTGGTCCTACATGGCGTCGCCATACGGAACACTGCACCCCACATGTCACAATCCAATGGGTTGGTCGAAAACGCTAACCGGGTGATAAAGACAGCGTTTCGACGAAACATCGCGGCACGGGATCCGAGACCCTGACCCGATATCGTCGATCACATCCTGGCGGTCCATCGCGGAACGCCCCACGAATCGACGGGGCTGAGCCCCTTCCAATTAAGGACCAATAGTGTCGCTTGCGTTTCGATACCAAGCCTCCCGGATGAGTCTACATTGAACCGACGGCCCACCAGGGCTACGGCTCGGGACAAGGCCAAACGACACCTAGAGTAAATGGAACGGTCGCTGCCCAGGCTAAGCCCGAAAGCGACAGAAAATGATCGAACTAGCCAAGGGCCGACAGGTCCGGAGCTACGAGGCCCGAAATGGGAATGCGGGTTCGTGGCCCCAGTACAAATTGGGGGACGTGGTGCAGGTGAGGAAATGTGCTCACCAGGGTAAGCTAGCGCCACGATTCTTCGGGCGATATCGCGTGATCGAGCTCGGCCCCAACGGCGTGGACACCGTGCGTCTCACCCCTGAAGTCTCTGGCAGTCGATCGGCTCGTCCGATCACACGCCACGTGTCCTATCTTCGCCTCCTTCCCTCTGCTCCGTCTCCCTCTCCCTCGATCTCTCTTTCTGAGGAAGCCAACGACGACGGCTTGGACTCTCCGCCATCTCCCTCCCTTTCTTGCTCCCTCTCTGCCACCCCGTCACCCCCGCCATCGCCATGAGTTTCGCCATCGAACGAGCTTTCAGCGATCAGTTGCTGATGCCACGGGGAGAGATCTCAGCCATCCGCCAAGTGCATCATCCGCGGATCAGCCCCAACTTCATGCGCCTTGCGCAGTTCTTCTGCACTGCGGGTGTATATGGCGCGGCAGAGTTCCGATTCACGAGCAATCCCCAGGTAGTGGTGTTGACCGAGGCAACGACGTTCCAACAGCGAGCGGCCCCGGGAATCAGCCACGTGTCTACCGTGGTAGTCTTCAGCGGCGACATCACCGCCTTCGATCCGGCGCGGCAAGCCGCCATCAAAAGCACCTTGTACTGGTGGGGTCGCGATCTGGCTACTGATTGGGATCGATGACTCACAAGCCACGGTGACGAGTGTTATCCTGTCGACGACATCGAAGTCAACACGCTGCGCACGACGCTACGCGAGCCACCTGTCGTCCTCCCAGAACTTGCTCCCTTCTAGCTGCGCAGATGAGCCGTGCGCCGGTCTCGACGTTCTCTCCTCCCTCTCTCTTCCCCATCTTCTGGCAGTCCTCTCACTACCCTCGTCTCTCCTTTCGTCTAGAGCCGCTGACAGTACCCATCGTTGATCCGGACCGTTGGAGGCTGTGGCGTGCAGAATTCGTCGAGCTCTCGTTTTGCCTGCTACGAGTGGATCTGAACTGGACGTGGGAAGGCGATCAGAGGCCCGCGTCGGAGATTGTGGAGTTGCTCGTCATTCGGGGCGTGGAGGACCAATGTGGCGGGAAAACTTCTKGGATTCGTCTTTGGAGCAGTGGATCGGGGAAACTGATCACAGATCATGCGCGAACTTACGATCGTGATCGCGCGATTGGCCGGCAAACTCCCCCTCGATATCGTCTCTCAGAGCGACGAAGAACCCGTGCCACATACCCTCTCAAGGACTCTCGCCCCGAGCCTTCAGTGGTCGGCTTGTATCGAGGAGCGCTGGGCGGACGACCGTTTTCCCTCCCGTAGTGAGTATCTGGACGTCCACAGTCTGACTAATCCCCGCTTCTTTCGGCAACCAACAACGTTCGAGTGGGAGAAGAAGAGGAGGCCGAAGAGGAATCGGAAGGAGAATTGAGGAGAGAGGCCGGGGAAGCAGCGGCCCGATTGGCCGAGGACAAGGAAGAACAGCGCGAAGCAGAAAAAGAGTCGGCGGAAGCTGAAGAAGAAGAAGAAGAAGAAGAAGAGGAGGAGACTTCGGAGGAAGAGGAAGAGGCCTATAGCGAGTACAGCGAGGGCGAGCAAAGTGAGGAGGAGGACGAAGACGACGAAGAAGTGGAAAGCGGGGACGACCAGGAGCCAACACACGACGAGCTCGAGTGGGTGCCAGGACCGGTTCGGCGAGAGGAGAACCCGAAGGCTGCTGCGCAGCGCAAGAAAGAGATCGCGGAGGGAAAGCGGCTGGCGATTGATCCCGTACCGAACGATCCTTTCAAGGATCCCGAGCCGCCCAAGCCGGAACATGGAGACCTTGCTGCCACGACCTCGGGAGCCGCGACGACAAGGCGGCGATCCCGATCCCGATCCACGTCCCCCTCCGCCTCCGCCCGTCCCCCAATTCGTCAACGTGTCAATGAGGGGCTTAGCCCTTCGTCCCTGATCCATGTACCACCATCCCCTTAGCTATCTCTCTTTCAATCAGTATTTCCATCGCGTCGTCTACCCCCGTAATCCCTTCCCCATCGCCACCTTCCGACATTTCTACTCCGCCCGACTAGAACTGACTGTCCACCCCCACCCTTCCCTTCGGTGTGCTGTCCCCGACTACTCCCTCCACGTTCTGCTCCTTAGCGCCGCGTGGCGAGGCCGTAACCATATAGAGGTTTACTGCATCGTTATAGGGACCTTCCCCGCGTGCGAGAACCATGATCGGTTCCGCACACCCCTCATTGTAACCGCGCAGAAAATCGCGCGTTACAGAAAGTGGTTCGTCACATATGTGACGCCCAGGGGGTTCCAATATTAGCAAGCTCCTGCTTGCTTGTTGACACGTGTCGATTTTTCTAATTGATTGACACGTGGAACAATTCTCTGTATGCCACTTACCGTTCGATTGTATGTGGACGTCATCCAACGTGGCAACTCTGCTCTTCTACTAGTTCCTCAGATTGGGCTCTTCGACGATCCACTGACGGGATCTTTCTTGTGCCATCGCCGCGACACGCGTCCATTACCGCTGCATCAGTAATTAACCGGAAGGGGGAAGGGAAGGCGATACTCGTATGAGGGAGGGCGGGGCGGTTCCATCGTAAGCTCAGGTATGAAGCGCCCGATCGCAGTGAGGTCGTAGGGAAGTTCTTGAAAACGGACAATGCGATGGAAGCGGGGGAATCTCTGGCCGCTGCGGGGAAGGGAAGCGAGGTAGTCTGGGTAAAGGGATACGAGGGTTCCAATGGCTCTCGGAATTTCGGACTCTCCTTCTGGAATTCGTGCTTTTTGCTTTTTCGCATTAGATAGGAATTTAAGAATTCAGTAATTAGGATTTTTCCTGCCGTGCGGCGCCTTTTGTTGACGCGCTTCTTCATGCGGCTGCAACGGTACTCTGATTAGTGGGCGCCCTTAATCGTATGTGTAACTGTAATTTTGGGCGGGCGCCATTGTAACTGTATCTCTCTTCTTGCACTTCGTCACTCCCGCCCTCCCTCTCTTTCTTTTGCTGAAATTTTGTAAGCCGCGGCTTGCATGCGCGGATCGATGCGTGGAGAAGGGTTACGTACCCCATGTTGCGGCCGATCATGCAGAACGCAGGCGTTCCCTCTCTAAACCTCACTCTAAGTCTTGGTAATTCCGTGTTCTTCGCGCATGCATGCACGCTATAAATTTCGGTTGCGCGATTAGTCAGCTCTCTTAACCCGTCGTTGGAAGCTCGGGGTT
>BFEA01000955.1:13729-29032 GCA_003427395.1 Chara braunii | reverse complement strand
TAAGGGGTTATAGGGGGTATTGGGGGGTGGTAATGAGGGTGTTGGGGGGGTGTATGGGGGTATTGGGGGCCAGACTGGGGGTGTTGGTGGGGTTATTAGGAGTTCTGGACCCCTTCTTCTTTTTTTTCTTTTTCTTTTTTGTGGAGTGCCGACAACTCCCCACCGGTATGTGCCGACCAGTCAAGGGCCGCCGATTTTCGGCGGCAACACTGCGTGTTTTTTTTTTTTTTTGTTTTTTTTTTGTTTTTGTTTTTTGTTTTTTTTTAAACAACTCCGCCCCTTCTGTTCTGGGGGGCATCAGTCCGGTTGCTTATCACCGGCAAGCATGAGTTTCACATTACAAATTATTTGTAGGAAAAGAGGAAAAGAGGAAAGCCTTACCCTTGTGGCCCTAGACGCCTAACAAGGGGGGCCAGCCACACAACAGAGGGGTCCCCAGGGAAGGCCAGGCCCAGGGGGGCCGTTCTAGCAGTCTCACGGGCCTCACATCCTGTCAGTTCCACCCTCTGTTCAACCATCTTTTTTGTTCCTACTAACACTATTTTAGTCTAGATCCTTCCGTTCCCGGCTTCCTATTGAGTCCTTAAATCTCGTCTAATTTTTATACCAATCTCCTTTATCCATCCTATTAGTCACACCCGCAACACGTGCTGGGAACCGGGCCCAGCGTCGCTGTCATGACTTTTTAGTAGTTTTTACTATTCCTGTTTTTTTTTTATAATAATCTCTTTTGATCTTCTGCTGGGGCTGGCCCGGTCCCCGCCTGGAGGGTCCAGCCCGTCCCGGCGGCCGTGACATGTGTACGGGCACAACAATCGCGTCTGCAGACTCTGCACACACACACAAAATTAACCCCCGTCTCAAACGCAATATATCTATGGCCCAATGAAGAATAACACCACTCAACAATGCCGGCCTTCTGAAGCACAGCAGCAGTGTTTCACTTTTTTTTTTTTTTTTTTTTTTAAAAAGAAAGCCCAGGTTGTTGTAGGGTTGGGATACTAGCCAGATGACAGTTGCCCACAGTAATCGGCCATTCGGGCCCAGATGAACCTCCTCTGAAGACCCCACCCACCCTTTACTTCTCTTTTTTTTTTTTTTTTTTTTTTTTTCCTCCCTCCCCTCCCCTCAACCCTTCATTTCTCACAGCAACAAAAAGTTAAAAAACAGATAAGTCGCGGTACTACGTTTCTCTCTCCCTCTCCTCTCTCTCACCACAGGTAAGTTTCTCTCTCCCTCTCCTCTCTCTCACCAAGTGGTTAAGCAGAATTTAGGAATACCAATCGGCGAATCGTCGAGCCCCGCTTTGGCCTGTCTGCTATGCATTCACAATGAATTTACTTTCCTGCGGAGCCTCGGTATTGACGCCCGTTTAGTGTATGGCTGTAGACTGATAGATGACGTATCCCGTTTAGTGTAAGGTATAAGAAGAAGCAACCTGGATCCAAATCTGTAGCTGTCAGCGTTATGCAACGATTTGTCTCTGACTGTTATGATCAACATTTGACTTTCGTGTCAAACGTTGGATTTCAAGCGAAGGCATTCAATGGCCATATCTAGGATGTAGGATTTCAGTAGGTGACAATCCAGTCCGTGTCTATAGCCAGGCCATGCATAAGAACCAAGAGGGTCTGCGTCAAGGCAATGGTCTTATTTCGGTCATTGACCAGTAGGAAGCAAAAACTTGGGGTCATCTCCTCCTTTCTACATCGTGCATAAACATTGAGCGACCTCCCGGCGGGCGAAGCCTCTTTTCTGTTTACTCTGAAGATGGAATTAAGGCGGCGGGATTATCCTGACTGTTATTTCGACAAAGATCTGGTGAACTTCAACGTTCGGATTGGAGGAGCCTCTTACTTAGGTAATTTCTCTCTCCCTCTCCTCTCTCTCACCACAGGTAAGTTTCTCTCTCCCCCTCCTCTCTCTCACCACAGGTAAGTTTCTCTCTCCCTCTCCTCTCTCTCACCACAGGTAAGTTTCTCTCTCCCTCGCCTCTCTCTCACCACAGGTAAGTTTCTCTCTCCCTCTCCTCTCTCACCGCAGGGCGCTAGGAGTATTGACGTGAGGATGGGATGGGAGGTGGCCTCATATTCCAGGACACCCACGCCCTACTGCTCCGGTGATCACTGTGTACTCAGTGACTGGCCTCTACAACACCGTGGACTTAAAAAAAATAATAATAATAATAAACAAAAAAGGATGCAGTCGCTTCGTCAATCCTCACTTTCTCCAGCTATGGTGTCAGCACAAAACTCCTGAGGAGAGATCAAGGTGAACCACGGTGGGACAGCTTCGGTGCACGGAGATTGCTGTAATGGGAGGATGGTGGGAACAAGTGGGAGATCCACCACGGTCCCACAATCAATCCCACAGTTAGGGCATACTCACACTAGGACCTTTCGACTCAGCTTTGGACGTGATTGTGGCCAGATACACCCGGGGCGTGCCGGAAGCGCAGTCAGATACATCCAGCGTGGGTACCGTCTTATTCTATCTCCATGTCAGCACACCTGGCACGAGCCTTGAACTGTACTTGCTGTTGTGGGGGGCGGGGAGGGAAAAAAAAATGGACAAAAAAAAAGGAAAAGAAATTGCTGTTGTGGTAAGTACACTGACGGCCCCAACCGCCATCTCTTCTGACTACCGCTGTTGGGGCAGAGCCGCAAGGGGCAGGGCCGCAAGGGGCAGGGCCGCAAGGGGCAACAATGCAATTCCTTCATTGTGAGGTAGCTATGCTTGCAGTGGTACCCTCTATATAGCCTTAAGAGTAGTGGTAGGTAGGTAGTGAAAGTCAAAACAGAGTTTGTGATAAGAATAAAGCGTAGTTCAAAAACAAAAAAAAACAAAAAAAAAATCCAGCCTCTTCCCAAGTTGGCTGAAACAACACCAACAAGGTGCGTCCTTTTTCTTTTTTTTTTTTTTTTTTCCCGAGTCCGCATGGATTGATACACAGTTGAAGTACGGTTTCAACACAAGTTGTAAACCAAGGGTAGAACAGCAATTTGCCAATTTCATTGCTTTGTGTGGCTAAGACATCCAGCTTCCTTGTGAGGCTATGTTGCGTCTGCCCAAGGTGAAACAATTTGCACCTGTGACCCCTCGTGCCCAAAACAATTGCACTACCAGACTCCACAATGTACCCTTTCTTTTTTTTTTTTCTTTTTTTTTTTTTCTTTTTTTTAATACCATTTCTCAATTCATTCGTGTCATCGTTGCCAAAGGGCCATGATAATCTTCTCTGTATCATTCCGATTTGAATGGACGACATGGAGGACGGCCTGCACGACAGACACCTGGTTATGTTCAATGAACTTCAGTTGGTAATTCAACGAATTAGATGCACCACTAACCAGCAGGTGGTGGTCCCCACCAATAGATTGGAGCAACCAGGCAGTCCGCTAGGAGGGGGTGCTCTCTTATCGCCTCTTCTAGTGGAAGGACCGGTTTTCAACAACAACAAAAAACAAAAAAAAAAACAAAAAAGAAGAAGGATTGACTGGAACTGGCAAGCAATCTCATGGTTGTGGGTTCAAATCCTACCTCCCAGAAATGAATGCATCCAGTCATAGTGTATGGCTATGGCGTCTGGCTATGGCCTCCAGCTAAAGTGTCCGGCTATGGTGTCTGACTAGTAGTGGCTATGGTGTCTGAGTAGTAGTGGCTATGGTGTCTGAGCGGTAGTGGCCATGGTGTCTATCTACGGCATCCAGCTATTGTGTCGGCTATCGTGTCTGGCTATGGCATCCAGCCACAGTGTCCCGCTATCGTGTCTTGCTAACAGTGGCTATGGCGTCTCGCATTGCCTTCCAGCTATAGTATCCGGCTATAGTGTCTGACTAATTGTGGCCATGGTGTCTGGCTATGGCATCCAGCTGCAATATTCGACTATGGTATCTGACTAGTGGCTATGGTGTTCGGCTATGACATCCAGCTATCATGTCCATCTATGGCGTCTGGCTACTGCATCCAGCTATAGTGTATGACCATGGTGTCCAGCCAGTCATCGGTATGGTGTCCGGCCATTCGTCGGTATCGTGTCTGGCTACGTTTCATCCAGTCATAGTCTTCATCCATGGTGTCTGACTAATCGTGGCAACGGTGTTTTGGCTATGGTGCCTGGCTATAGCATAACAGCTACAGCCATGGCGTCTGTCACTGTCTGACTAATAGTGGCTGCGGTGTTTTGGCTATGGTGTCTGGCTATGTCATAACAGCTCCAGCCGGTTTCTGCCTAATAGTGGCTATGGTGTTTTGGCTATGGTGTCTGGCTATGGCAAAACCGCTACAGCCATGGTGTCCGACTAATACTGGCTATGGTGTTTTGGCTATGGTGTCTGGCTATGGCATAACAGCTACATGTCCGGCTATGGTGTTTTGGCTATGGTGTCTGGCTATGGCATAACAACTACACGTATCCGGCTCTGGTTTTCTTGTCAACTATAAGCAGTCCAAATGGAGGCTACTACCGTCTTCGCCCAAATAGAACGCCCGGTCATTATCACCGCACCTGGACTGAAAAGTGCCCCAAATACAGCTATAATGACAGCGCGAACGCCCGGTCATTATCACCGCACCTGGACTGAAAAGTGCCCCAAATACAGCTATAATGACAGCGCGTTATATCCGGGTGACGACGGTAGTTAGGGGTCCAGCCACCGAGAACTGAAGCAGTACCTCTTAAGCTTTGTCTACCACCCCTGAAAATTAGGTCTATTTTTATTTTCTTACTATTGCTAATTCCGAGGAGCCTGAGGCGTGGTTACTGAGGGCCTCATCCCACCCTACTTTTTTTTTTTTTTTTTTTTTTTTCCCCTCCCACCCTACTTACAGTAAGTAGAAGTAAAAAAGAAACGAAAAAGAAGGGGCCCCAGCATTCACACCGTGAAAGAAAATCCGTACTCCACCGCCCCGTTATTGGGGCTCGCTGCACTACTCTCGACATGCACAAAAGACAAAAATCATGGCCGTGCATCTTTCCATGTTTTAGCGGAAGATTCACTCTCGTTTTGCACATTGCAGCGAGGCCCATTGCAGGAGATATTGCGTGGGTGGCGGCGGCCTTCGTTGGGCGGACTGCAAACTTGGACTGGTTTTCCAATTTCCAACGTACAAGTGTGGGCCCCCGAACTCCGTGCCACCTGCATGAGCGGCTTCCAGACCGCAAAGACCCACCCCCCCCACGTCACACATATGCGACCGCGTACGAACCAGGCCCGGTACAGAAAAGAAAAAAGAAAAAAGAAAAAAAAAAATGCAAACACTCCATCTTTTTGCCAACAGGGGGGTACAGGCCCGTTCCTTTTCCGAAAATGCCAAAAACAAAAAGGACGCTCCCGACGTTCACGGCGTGAGGGTACCGTCCCATAACCGGGGTAGAGGAGAGTCTGCAAAATTCCAGAAGCAACAAATGTTGGCAGGGTACCGTCCCATAACCGGTAGAGGAAGTCCGGAAGGCGAATCGTGGGGTACAAAGGTCCGGATGTAGAGGTCGTTAACATTTCTTTTGTTGTTGTTGTTGTTGTTGTTGTTGTTGTTTGTTTTCTTAAGGGTGACGTTCACTCCGCACCAAAAGGAAGCTCCCAACGTTCACTCCGCGAACGCCACGTCTACGCCCGTTTCCACATCCCTCCATTCACACTGGAGCCTCCAAGGTTCAAGGGTAAGGTGGGATACGCCCAAAAAAATCGTTACTTTATTTACAGTACGTAGGGTAGGATAAGACCCTAAATCAGGCCTCAGTCCAAACTGAGGCCTGAAAATTGGGAATAGTCCGAAAACTCTGACTATTATGGATTTTGTGGAGACTGGCGCCTCTGGACGGAGAGAAAAAATCCCGGAGAGAAAAAATTCGGACTATTCCGGATTGTGTTACTAAGCCGCCGCAGAAAAGTTCGTCCACAAGTTAGGTACCAAATAAAGCGAAAGCGGAGAAAAAAAATGTTCAAAAACAAGAACAAAGGGAAAGAAAGAAATCATTCAGTTGGGCCCATAGCGACACAAAGGGGGGTGGGGTGGGGGGATGGGGGGCGAGATTTAGGAATCATGTGGCATTACTGGCCAGCCACACACACAAGAAAAAAACAGTGGCCGCGTGATCTTGGTTACCTTGTGCGCATGCAGCTATTGAAAAAGAACCTCCTGCCGTCAGTATAGTTCAAAATCCACCTGGTTTCCAGCGCCAAAAATCAGCCCCATGCCAGTGCAAGGTACCAGCACCCATATGTTGACACTTAGGAGGGTAGGGCGCAGCAGTTGAGGTTTTGGGATGCGTACGAGGTCGTGACCTTCCTAGTGACACTGGTTGGTTAGCGCAACTTAGTGGTTATTAGGACGTACGTCTAAAGGTTGAGGTTTGCCAGAGACTGAAGGGAGAAGAGAAGAGAAGAGTGGAGACGAAGCAAAGCAGAGGGAAGAAACACAATGGAGCTGGAAAGGAGTGAGAGGCAGCAGCAGCAACAGCCACCGCAGCAGCAACAGAAGAAGAAGAAGAAGAAGAAGAAGAAGAAGAAGAAGAAGAAGAAGAAGAAGAAGAAGAAGAAGAAGAAGAAGAGGAGGAGGATGACGACGGCGATGACGACAATGATGACGACGACGACGACGACGATGACGACGAGGAGGAGAAGGAGAAGAAGAGGAAGAAGAGAGGAGGCGGCGGCGGACAACGACGACGACAACAACGATGACAACGACAATGATGACGAAAACAAGAAGAAGAAGAAGAAGAAGAAGAAGAAGAAGAGGAGGAGGAGGAGGAGGAGGAGGAGGAGGAGGAGGAGGAGGAGAAGAAGAGGAGGAGGAGGAGGAGGAGGAGGAGAAGAAAATGAAACGCGGAGAAGAAGAAGAAGAAGAAGAAGAAGAAGAAGAAGAAGAAGAAGAAGAAGAGGGAAGGCGAGCGCTGCCTTCTCTGTCAGTGTCAGACAAACACATTTTCTTCCAAGTATAAATGCAAAATATGTGAAGCACCAGAAGCAGAAGCAGCCGTGTGGCAAAAATATGCCAAGTGTGAAAACTCACCCAAAGTGGTGAGCGGAGATATCAGGAGATATCAACCTCACTTTCCAGCAGAGTGGCATGGTAGTTGGTGTCAGCCTACAGCCATTGACTGAGTCCATCGATCGTACAGCTTCCAGCAAGTTCCAGCTATTAAAAAAATGGGGGGAACGGAAAGAAGAAATCCCTCAGGCCCACAGGCACAACGCCTGCGGGCCGTTCATTTTCGGCCGCTAGATCGATCCCCTCCCATCCTCCTCCTCCTCTCTCTCCCTTCTCTCTACCCTTGATGCAAAGCGTGCAAGCAAGCTGGAGCATCGGACGGCCTCTCAGCCTGACAGCGACATCAACGACAATGATTGGTGGGAAGAAAAAGACACACACAGCAGCCGCAGGGATAATGGAGCAAAAACGGTTTCAGCCCTTCTCTGCCATATTTCTGCCTGCTGTCTGCCTTTTCTCTCTCTACCCAACAAAAAGAAAGACAAATTGAAAAAAAAAAAAAAAAAAAAAAAAAAAAAACAAAAATGCACTTTGTCAAAAGCAACTTCAAAAAAAAAAAAAAAAAAAAAGTAACTTTCACAACAATTGCCATCATCTGAAAGAAGCTCCACTTCCCAACTGTGCAAGGGATCTGACATCCTTTTTCTTAAATTGGCCACGTGCAATGAATTCATATCAGAAAATTTATGGTGCGTTTCGAGTTGTGGCGGTTGGTTCTGACTCCTGAGCCAGCTCGGCATTATGCATGTTCCCAGCCCAAATACCAGGTAACATCCAGGTACAGCTCACCATGAACCTGGTCGAAAACGCAGTCCAAATCCTTGTCAAATGTGAAAGTAAAAAAGAAAGGAGGTAAGTCAGGTTTGACATTTGTTCCTCGTTCGACAGCAACAATTTGCAAACCGATCGCCAGAAGCAGCGGAAGGCAAAATTATGGAAAGCACAGTTATGAAAAACTTCAAAAATCATAGACGAGTCTGCTGTACCACACACTTGTGGGTCAGCGGTACACAGCATAACCCACCCCTTCCCCCTCTTCCCCCCCCCACCACCACCAAAAAAAAAAAAAAAAAAAAAAAAAAAAAAAAAAGAGTAGAGGAAACTGTTAGTTAACAGGTCATGAGTTAAGATTGTGATGAAAAACGATGAATACAACAATGCGTTCGGGAAACTGTTAGCAAACAGGTCATGAGAGCTCGGGTCAATACGTTCATAATGACGGTGTGTTGCGGTCGGGGAAAGGTGGTAGTAGGCAGGTGAGCAGTGCGGACAGCAGGAGGGCATGAGTTACATAGTGGATTCCACACGGGCCCTGTTAGGCCCGATGGCTAGGTCTAGGGGGTTATCCCAGACGGTGGCCATGCTGGGCCAGGCCGGCCTGGGTTAAAGGCCGGACCTTCGGAAAGGCCGACGGTAGGCCCCAGCAACCGGTTTTTGACCCGGGTCTGCTACTGCAGGCCCTGAGCGGGAAACCGGCTCAAACGTGTTTCGTTTGAGCCTGGCAGCCGAAGTTTGAGGCTGCCACTTCCTCACGGGTCCGATCTGAACCGCAAATCGGTTTTGACGGTTCAGATCACGGCGCGGCTTCCTCAGCAGCCAGGCCGAACAGGCCACCGCCAGTACTTAGTACCGGCCAGCGGTCTGTTCGGAGGCGCGGCATTGAGGAGCAGCGCTGCGCTATTTTGTGATTAGCGCAGCTCCAGGCAGAGCGCTAGGCATAGCGCTAGCTGCAAGAGGCGAGAGCGAGAGAGAGCCGACTTACCTGTCACCTACCTGTGAGCGCCATAGCTCCAGCGGCGAGGGCGAGTCTTCAGCAGCTCCAAGGCGGCACCTTGCATCCGTAGGTTGGTGGCTGGGCACTGGATCAGGGCAGGAGGATTTTCCTCCACCCCACCTCTCCATCTCCACCTTCTCCTCTGCCCTCTTGGTTCTTCTTCTTCTTCTTCTTCTTCTTCTTCTTCTTCTTCTTCTTCTCCTCCTCCTCCTCCTCCATCTTCATCAAGATCCTCCACCCCACCTCTCCATCTCCACCTTCTCCTCTGCCCTCTCGGTTCTTCTTCTTCTTCTTTTTCTCCTCCTCCCCCTCCTCCTCCTCCTCCTCCATCTAACCTTCTATCTTCTCGGTTACTATGGGACAGAGATTGATGGTGGGATATCAGTGACATCAGGACTGAGACTATTCCAGAGTAGGACGTTGGGAGGACTATTTGGAGATCTGACACGAGCGGCATTTTGAGATTCTGTATCTTTGACATTTCGGGATTACTATTCCGGTGACTTTGTGTTGGTGCCATCTCCTCCTCCTCCCTTCGTCTCTTCCCCCTTACATTCGTCCGTGCGTGTTGTGTACAGGCTCTGGCGCCATCTTCCATGTCCGGAGCGCCAGGCCTCCTCAGCCGATGAATGTATGTGTGTGAGCCTGTGTGTAGTCGGCGTCAGATGTGAGTTCAGATCCACTGCACTGCATTGCATTGCTCTTTGTTATTGGTCTTCGTCGTTTTCAAGTCTTCCACTGCACTGCATTGCTCTTTGTTATTGGTCGGTTATGGGTTCTGCGTCATACTTGTGTTCACTTTCAATAGTATGCAACAGCATGCGCGTGGGCATACAGACAGAGGGACGACTTGGATGACTTCGCATTGACTGCCCGTGTACGAATGATAGGCAAAAAAGACAGGTCCTCTAACATCACCCGTGGGTGAAACTTGATGTTTCAGTGTTTCACCATTTAGCAAGTGATCACACGTGCTTCCTATCATATCCAGCTTTAGAGTCTAGCTATGCTGTGAGACTATGGCATCAAGCTATGGTGTCTGATCATGGCATCCAGCTATGGTGTCTTACTATGGCATCTAGCTATGGTGTCTGTCTGACTATGGTGTCGAGCTATGGCATCCAGCTATGGTGTCTACCTATGGCATCTAGCTCCGGTGTCTGTCTTGACTATGGTGTCGAGCTATGGTGTCTGACTATGGCATCCAGCTGTGGTGCCTGCCTGACTATGGCATCCAGCTATGGTGTCTGACTTTGGCATCTAACTAGCTATGGTGTCTGTCTGACTATAGTGTCTAGCTATGGTGTTCAGCTATGGTGTTCAGCTATGGTGTTCAGCTATGGTGTCTACCTATGGCATCTAGCTAGCTATGGTGTCTGTCTGACTATGGTGTCGAGCTATGATGTTCGGCTATGGTGTTCAGCTATGGTGTCTGTCTGACTATGGTGTCGAGCTATGGTGTTCAGCTATGGTGTCTACCTATTGCATCCAGCTATGGTGTCTACCTATTGCATCCAGCTGTGGTGCCTGCCTGACTATGGCATCCAGCTGTGGTGCCTGCCTGACTATGGCATCCAGCTGTGGTGCCTGACTGACTATGGCATCCAGCTATGGTGTCTGACTATGGCATCCAGCTGTGGTGCCTGCCTGATTATGGCATCCAGCTGTGGTGCCATAGTCTTTATACAAGGAGAAAACAGACTGTATTCTTTCTTTAATAATAATTTTAAAAAACTTTAAAAGCCAGTAAGAGGGCAATTTTCGTAAACTACCCTCTAATCTCAGTGGGCAGTATGCGCTTCATACAAGGTTTCCACCTGTCTTTGGGTTGGTTACACGACACATGTCCTGTACATAGAATTATTTTTGTACACGATGGTTGGCCATGGCCGCCACGCAGGCCCTCTCAGGTATGGTCTCTCTCCCTCTTCAAGGCCTCATGTCCGACACTCACTCTCGCTCTCACTCAACCTACCTATGGCTACTGCCTACCTATGGCTACTGACGCCGCAGCGCCTTCCACTCCGTCCCACTGCAGCGCACCGCACAGTCTACACCCATGAACCATCATCGCGCATCCTATACTCATAGATATTATTCTGTTATGAACCATCGCGCATCCTGTTCTCTTAGACATTTTATGGTAGATGAACCATCGCGCATCCTGTACTCATAGATATTAAAGGAACGCCTGGCAGTAAGTTTAAGGGGGTATTATTCCTTTAAGGGGGTAAAAGTTAAACCTTAAAGGAATAAATAATATACCCTCTTAAAGGAATAATACCCCTCTTAAACTTACTGCCGTCTTCACCCGAATAGAACACCCGGTAAGTTTGTCCAAGGTGTTCTGTGTTTAGGGTTTAGGATCGTTATCCCTTCCGTGATTTTCTCTTTCTGAGGTTTCTTAATTATCAGGTTAAACTTTAAAGGAAGAACAAGGTAGGGCAGTTGGTTTCGTAGCTTCTTTGCTGTTTACTGGACAGGATGTGCATACTTTTAACTGAATGTGGACAAAAAAATGCACCTATGGTTCGAATCCTACCTATGGCTGCTGGCGCCCAGCAAGCACCGCCGACTACTTCATTCTGCAGCCCACAGCAGAGTATGCTGCGCATATGTGTTGACGAACTGGCGGGCCTACCTCAGTTGAACTGTCTTGCAGCAACACAGACCCTGGTTCCAATCCTACCTATGACTACTGGCATCCAGCGCCATCGACCGACTAATTCCTACTGCAGTGCACAGCACAGCAGAGTGTCGAAAAATCAAAATAGCACACCAAAGCTTCTGTCTGGTCATGCGAGTGCATAGGTGTTGACGGACCAACGAGTCTAGCTCAGTTGGTACACCCAATGAACTGTTAAAATACACCATGATGACTCTGTAGAAATACACACCCAGGTTCGAATCGAGATGAATGACATAAGGTAACCTGCTTTACCTTGGGTGAGTCCCTTTGACGGCGATATCTCAAGGCCGTCGCCCTTAAGAAAACAAACAACAACAACAAAAAAAAAAAAAAAAAAAAAAAGCAAAAAAAAAAAAAGCAAAAAAAAAAAGTGTTAACGACCTCTACATCCGGACCTTTGTACCCCACGATTCGCCTTCCGGACTTCCTCTACCGGTTATTGGATGGTACCCTGCCAACGTTTGTTGCTTCCAGAATTTTGCAGACTTTCCTTGGCCGCTGAGCGTCGGTGCCCGCGTCCGCTGTCTGGTGAGGTTGCTCCAGTAGAGAGTGATGTTCCTCGCATGAGGTAAGATAGAAATGGAGTGGGGGTGCGCCAGGAGATATATATCGGGAGGAGTGGTGGGATGGGAGTCTCGTGAGTAAAAAAAAAAAAAAAAAAAAGGACTTGGCCGCTGACGGGACTTTCCTGGGACTTGGCCGCTGACGGAACTTTCCTGGGACTTGTTCCCTTACAGGACCCACTGACAAAAGAAGATGGGACTACCAACTTCTACGGACTTCCACCGACTTTTTTTTTCCTTACCGGTACTTTCCCGGGCCTTTGCCGCCGACAGGACCCACTCACACAAAAGGTCCTACCTAGTACCTCGCTACTTTCTACCGGCTTTTCCTAGCTTATCGGTACCTACCGGAATCTTCCTATGTCGTCGGCCTACTGCCAGCAAACCTACCTGGGACACAGGCATATGGTAAAGGTGGCTGGGACTGGGACTGGGACTTGGGAGGGGGACCAGGCTGCCCGCGGTCAGATGCTTTCTCCTTTTTTTTAAAGCTATGTTCTTCTCTCAATTTCACCTCACACTACCTACCTACCACTAGTCCTAATTGTAGGCATACGGGGAACCCCGTAGCAGCCATAGGTTTGACATTTTCAATCGCGTTAACAAAATGCRTGATTACATTCATAGACAAGTTCTCATTAGCTAGACAATAGAAAGTTTTATAAACAATAGCACGAGRTTTTGTTTTTTTCCCATGAATCATACAAATGTTGATAAATTTGTGTATCRATTGTTGTACCTTGCAATTMTCTARAATCAAAGGCTCGAAGAGCGAGACTTGTGAGATTTTTCGGTTCATATTTCAATTTGGGKTTTTTTGGTACCATATTTTGATCTGCCTCGACGTCGATTAGGAATTCCTTGTAAGTCTTTCACTCCTAGAACCGTGTTCACGAGAGAACATGAGGGGGCTGCTCCCGACCTGCAGGTGGCCGATACCAGCTAGGGAACAGCCAGTAGCATCAGGGACCATGCCAACAGGACCAATCCCTGTGCCTCCCCTCAGGTCCCCTCCCCTACGAACATCAGCAAACTCTGCTCAATGCCTATCGGGGGATCCAGTGGTTTATCTCTAGGTGGCGGGCACCAAGCATGCCCAGGAAGGTACGTGAGGCCAATGGGAGTTGAACCCACGACCTCCTGAATGCCACTTGCGTGCCTTACCAACTGAGTTAGGCCGCTGGATGGTCAGATGCTTTCAACAAGCATAAATCAAGAAAGAAAAAAAAGGGAAAAAAAAGATCGTTCGGATTGCCTGCCTGCAACCAGCTCAATTTCCGGACACAGCAGAGAAAACCTCGCGCTTGCCTCGAAATTCGGTGAGTGCATCTTGCGTGCCCTGTCGGTTTGCTCGGGGGCCAAGTCCCACATACACCGTTGAGCCAGTTCAACGTTGAACTAGCTCAATGTGTGTGACCCAATGCAACGTCTGAGATGGATCGAGAGCTGCACATCCAGCGGTTGTTCTTAGGTGTATAAAATACAAAGACTTTCGTTTTTGTTTTTTTTTTCAAGAAATGCGCTGAAAAATCCCTCCGCCCTAATATAACACCCACTACCCCTACCCCTACCCTGCCCATCTTCCGTTGAACTACACCCCCCACTTGGAGTGGGGTGGGTATGGGTTCGACGGAGCTTGTGCCATCATGACCTTTCTGTGGGAGGACACTCCGACATTCTTTGGGAGGACACTCTGACAGAGAGTGTTCATGCTGTGTTTGGCTGTGCAGCCCAAACTGGTTTCTGCAAATGCACCAAGCCAGGCGTACTGTCTACGTTCATTTCATGTTATAGTGAGTCCCTGTTTCCGACGTTGCCTAGTATGTGGAGCCTTTCACTGAGAATTGTTGTATTTTCCATTTTACTTTTTAGAAAATACGGACAAAGATTCAGTAGCATAATACTAGCATTTGGTTATTCATTGTTTTTTGGGAAATAGGGGAAAAATTTCCGAAAAAAAGCTTTCAGCAGCATTTGATTCTCATTTTTTCACGTTTTTTGCCTTCGTTTCGAGTTTTCAAGTCACAAAAACCGTGTCACACCGTTGCGTTGAGCTAGTTGAACGGTGCATGTGGGACTTGGACCCGGGAGTGCTACCAAACCCTGCTGATGTACCTGTGGCAAGTCTATGGGCAGGTGCACCGGGTTCGCGGGTTCCACATGGCCACACTGCATTGCTGGGGAAGTCGCAGTCCTACCCGTAAGAGATGTTAAAAAAAAAAAAAAAAAAAAAGACGTTTTTGAGTGCAGTGTCAAAATGGCAGGCACTCTCGACAGCGATTTTTCATTTCAACTTCATCCGTTTGAGATTACTCTCTTCTTTTTTTTTTCTTTTTTTCTTTTTTTTTTTTTTGGGGGGGGGGGGGGTTATCGCATCAGAAATATAAAGACAGAAGGGCGGCATTTTTTTTATTTTATTTTATTGGGTGGAAGGGTGGCAAATTTTAAATGCCCCCACGTTGGCACTTTTTTGGTGCTCGTCACTTTCGGCAAAACATTATTAAGCCACCAGTACATCTGAGCCCCTTTTTCCCATCGCAGAATTTTTATTTTTTTTTGTTTTCCCATCACAGATTTCTGCTGTGCGCCAAGTCTAAAACGAACTGGGGTCCTTCGGGACGTCCAGAGAGAGAAGATTAGCATGGTCCCTGCGCAAGGATGACACACATAGATCGAGAAATGGTTCAAATTAATTAAAAAAAAAAAAAAAAACGAACTGGGGGCCTGGGAGGCTGGGACACAATTTTTTTTTTTAACGTTCTGGCTTTCACTGCCAGCCAAAGGGGTCCAATAGGCTGAGCCCCAAAAAAATGTGCTGGTGGTAAACTTGTTGGTCACAAAAGTTTGCCTGGGAGAGGTATTGATGTTTTTTTTTTAATTGTGAATTTACTACGTAGACATTAGAAAAATAATAAAAAATCCAAGTACTCAGAAAACAATAAAATATGGCCTTAGACACTGTCGTTACTTGATGGGGGATGGGAGAAGTGGATGGCAAGCACAGCTACTTGCAAAACGATCAGTCTTCGTGTTAGCGCCGCCCCCCCCCCCCCCCTCCCCCACCCCACGGAGGGGCCACTGGCAACCCCTCCCTACTCCATGACCACCGCCGGTTAGGGTGGGGCCCAAAATGGATCCCCTTGATTGTGAGAGGTAGCTATGTTTGCAGGGGCTCCCTGTTTATTAGCCTTATTAGGAGGAGTGGTGGGTAGGTACTAGGTAGTGGAAGAATTTGAGAGAAAAATGCAGTTTTTTTTTTTTGTTTTGTTTTAAATGAAGTAAAA
>BFEA01000954.1:322124-333449 GCA_003427395.1 Chara braunii | reverse complement strand
AGAGAGAGAGAGAGAGAGAGAGAGAGAGAGAGAGAGAGAGAGAGAGAGAGAGAGAGAGAGAGAGAGACATGAAACAAAAATAAGCCACCGTAAGCGAGTGCTGTTGGGGTCCACTAGTACCAGTAAGATGTTTTCCTGTATATTCCTGCTGGACATGAATCCTGTTTGGGCCGGGTGTATGACCTCTTCCAAGACCGTTGCCATCCGGTTAGCCAGTGTTTTGGAAAGCATTTTGTAGACTACAATGAGCACAGTAATAGGCCTGTAGTTTCTGATATTCATTTTTTCCCCTTTTTTATAAAGGAGAGACAACACCCATTTTCCTACAATTTCCCCCATTTCCACTGCCTCCCATACATCTTGATAATACTCCCACAGGTCGATGCTCATGTCTGTCCATGTGGCTTCCCAGAATTCTTCGGGAAAGCCGTCAATACCGGGGGTTTTAAAGCTACGGAAAGCCGCTGAGTTCGGATCCTGGCTTGTCACACGCCCGCTGTAGGACTAGTCCTAAGAGTGGGAAGCAACACTCTCCCCACCAATATAGATAGAACTTTCACAACAGGCGCACTTAAACCACCAGTGCCCCAGGGGGTCCTATGCCCCCTTTGGGCCCCGTTTGACGCAAATGCATATGGACCCCCGAAGCGCACCAATTCAGCGACCTCATTAACGGCCTAAGAACATGGAGGAGGATGCCCTTACCATGATCTCGTTAAGTGTTTATCTATAATTAACAAAAAAAAAAGAAAAAAAAAAAAGGACTAGTCCTAAGAGCTATGTCAGACAGATGGACTGCATAATGCCATATAAGGGTAATTGACTGGTGTAGATAAGTGTCTGGGGATCTTTTGACACTTACATAGGATAATCGGATAGGATATGGTTACCTTGTGACGCCCAGCCTCACGCCTAGCGCGACTTCCTGATCGAAATGGGATGTGGGCCTGGAAGTGCAAAAAGGGGTGTGCCAAGGATTTTTGGGAAAGTGGGGGTGGAGTCTCAGGTCAGAACAGGGATCTCATGTAGCAAGGTTCTAGGGGCACGAGTGCAATAGGCTAAGGGCAAGTTCCTTCCGGTCTGTTGGCGTTTATGTCATGCAGGATAAGGCAGATGGCATGCGCGGTGCATTCAAGGCCGTCCGCTTCCTCTGTTTCGGGGGCGGCGGTTCGAGGAGGGGTCTGGCCGGGGTGGCTGTGACTCTGATGAGGTGGGCCTTTGGGGGATGCCACGTGGCGTCTGTTGGCGCGCGTTTGGGTTAGGCCTCCTGTTTTCGAGGGCTCGCCGGTTGCTGTACCGCCGACAATTTCCGCAGGGCGCACGAGACCAGTACGGGGCGATGGAATTCCACGGGACCACTGTGAGTTGGTGATACGGGAGAAGAAGGCGGAAGGGAGGGAAACGGGTAGTGATAACGACGAAGCCGGGGGATACGAAGTAGTGCGAGTTATCCGAAGTGGGAAGATCGGGACACCTCGGATCGTTGGTGGTGGCACAGTGAAACTCCCTGGGGCACAATCGATTCTCTGTTAGGCAGGGGAATTCTGAGTATCTCTGTTTGAGATACTCCCTCACCCAGGGGTCAAAATACTCCGGATCCCACGAGGAGTCCGAGTCCCTGGAGTTTGTCATCTTGTCATCGCGGTGAGATGAAATCCTCCTGCACGCATCTAACTGGCAAGGGGATTCTCTGATGTGATATTGGAGTTCCGGTCCATTTGGGTGCGTAGGGGAAGAATTCTCCCGCCTACCCGATATCGACGGTGTCAAGTTCGTCAATGGCTACGAAGCGGCGCGCGTGGACACGTGTAGGCTGCGCAGATCCGATCGCGCTTACACGCATCCCCGCGAGGTATTCGCTTCTTCCGGGACAAACCACTACCCAATCATCTAATCACTTCATGACCCCGTACGCAATCGTTCCCGAGCATGCAAGATGCAAGAAGAACAACAGCTCAAAAAGGGATAAACAGCAATGGAAACAGCGTGAAATTCCTACCATACTCACGAGTGTATCAGCAGGCAAAGGCAAAGATCAGGCAAAACGACATGCAATAGACATGACATCCATTCTTTTCGACAAAACACGCAACAACTAAGATCGAGATCAATCGCAAAAATTAGCGTGGGGAAAACCCAAACCAAGATTCCGGAAACAAAAAGGGAACGGGCGAATCGCCCTGAGCCGAGATCAAAATTTATATACAAAAGCAAAGAGGGAGAAAAAACAAAGAAATTTGCAAATCCACGTTCATCAACCTCAGCTCCCTCCTCCTTTCTCTCTCTCCGATGCTCACAGTCCGTCGTCGCGCACCCACCCACGAAGTCGTCACCCCGCTTAGTCCTCCCGCACCCGTCAGGTTCGCCCTCGCCCACAATCCGTCGTGGCCCACGTCAGCCCCGCGTGTTTGGCACCAGCTCGTCAGGTTGCCCGACTCCCACTTCAACTCACCTCTTACTTCGCTCGTGAGCCGACCCTCACTGATCGCGCTACCCCGAGCTTCCAACAGCTGGTTAAGAGAGCTATCTAATCGCGCAGCCGAAATTTATAGCGTGCATGCATGCGCGAAGAACACGGAATTACAAGGACTTAGAAGGAAGATCAGGAGAAGGAGCGCCTACGTTCTGCATGGTCAGATCGCGGCGTGGGGGACGTAGCCTCTCTCCACGCATCCATCCGAGCATGCAGTCCGTGGGCGGGCTAGACACAGCAAGAGAAAGCGAGAGCGGGAAAGACGAAGCACAAGAAGAAAGGATACAGTTACAATGGCGCCCGCCCAAAATTACAGTTACACACACGATTAAAGGCGCCGACCAATCAGAGTTACGTTGCAGCCGCATGAAGAAGCGTGTAAACAAAAAGCGTTGCACAGCAAAAAAAAATCCTAATTGCAAAAATTCCTAAATTTCTATTTAATGTAGAAAAGCGACAAGCACAAGTTTCGAAAAGAAAGTCCAAAATTCCGACAGCCATCAGGGCTCAACAAGATTCGAAAAAGGAATTTAAAAAGAAAATTCAAAAAGAACGAAGCAAAATTCTTGCGCTATGTCCGCGCCTAAAAGTCCAAACCAAAACAAAAGAAGCGACGTCAACATTTATTAATCACGCACGGCGGCGTGCCACTCGCACATCCAATTAACCAATCGATCGTCCCAGGGCTTACCCGAGCCTGAACCCAACCATCCGAAAAGACGACGAAAAAGGACGAAGAAGCAAGGACACCGATGCAATTTCCCTTCCATTCCAATCTCCCGTAGTTGGCCCATCCTTCCCAGCTTAGGACCCCTCGTTGCTACTGCGAAGGTAATCGCGCGGTGTAGAAATCGGTTCGTCACATATGTGACGCCTAGGGGGTTCCAATCTTAAGCAAGCTCCTGCTTGTTTGACACGTGTCAATCTCTCTAATCGATCGACACGCGGAGCTCTCTACGTTGCCACTTACCGTTCGAAGGAGTGTGGATGTCTTCGAACGTGGCATACGGGCTCTTTCCTACAAATTCCTCAGGAGGGCTCTCGTCGATCCAAGGAGGGGATTATTTGTGCCATCGTCGTGGCACACACACCAATCAACCGATCACCGATCATCAATGTCCATCGGGAAGGGGGAAGGGGAGACGGTACATGTGGGCATGGCGAGGGGGAGGGTCGACAGGAAGCGGGGGCAAGAATCGTTCCATCGCTGCCACCGTCTCTGGAAGCTCTTGATAGCGGACGATATGATGCAAACGGGGGAAGCAATTACCAATGTGCGGGAGGGGGGCGAGGTAGTCAGGGTACAAGGTAGTGAAGGTGCGGAAGAGTACCGCGCGGAAATGATCGTGGTCCTCGCATGCGAGGATAGTCCCCGTAATCATGCAGTACACCTCGACCATGTTATGGCCTCGCCATGCGGCACTGAAGAGAAGGGCGTGAAGGCATAAATTGGGGAGGGCGTACCTAGTCGAGGGATGGGGGTGGACCGTAACGACGAGGCGAGTGGCGTAGAAGAATCGGAAGGTATCGACGGGGAAGGGGTAACGGCCCTTACGGGGGAAGGAACACGGGTGGTAACATAGCGGAGGGTGAGATGGTCAAGGGGACGGCGAGATAACGACCGGGGACGAAGCCCGATGGCCCGCATCAATACGGGCTTGAACTGGTGGGGGTGGAGGGGAAGGGGGATCGGCTTCGTCGCCGCCTTGCCGGTGCGCTCGAAGTCTCGGCATCTTCGGGCTTGGGCAGCTCTGGATCTCGGGCCGGATCATCAGCGATTTGTGGATTGGCTCCACTGGCGAATTCCAGCTGTCGTTTTTCGGCCTCTCTCTTACATACCGCCTCGGGGTCTTCCGCCTGAGCGTCCGCTTGTTCCGCTTCTTTCGTCGAGATCTCCTACTCAGAATCCTCCAGCTCTAGCTCTTCCTCTTCGTCGCCTTGCTCTTCTTCCTCCTCCTCACTTTGCTCTCCCTCGCTGTGTTCACTATAACTCCCTTCTTCCGGGGTCTCTTCCTCGTCGTCCTCCTCAGCAGCTTCTTCTTCTTTTTCTTCTTCTTCTTCTATCGCTATCTCCTCGTCTTCGGAGGCCGTTCGATCCCGGAAGATGGTGAGATCGATGATTTCCCGTGGCTTCAGATAATCCTGCTGCGATGGCGGGTTGCGTCCGCTTCCCGGCTCCTCCAGGCACGCCGACCACTAAAGGTATGGCGCCAAAGTCCGCGCGAGGACGTGCGGGACTGGACTCTCGTCGCTCTGCAAGACGATCTCGAGGGGGAGGTCATCAACCAACTGCGCTAGGGGGACCGTAAGCTCATGCACGACCAGCTGGCGATATCCAGGCCGCACTGATCCGCCTTCTAGCTCCGTCCTCCAGGCCTGGATGATCAGCAGCTCCAGGTACTCAATCCACTCACGGTGCTCCTCGTCCCTTGTCCACGTAAGCTTCACTCCGACCAGGCACACCGAAAGATCGACGAAGTGCTCACACCACAGTCGCCAATGCCTTGGATCGACAAGGGGGACAGCAAGCAGTTCCAGACAGAAGGAGAAGCGAGGGTGGACACTGGATTGCCAGAAGGTGGGAAAGAGAGATGAGAGAGTAAAGGTGGAGAGTTGGGAAACGTTGGAAGGGGACGAGTTCGGGAAGCACTATCGCCGGCTCGTGCTGCAACGCTCGAACCCCACCAAGGTCGATGTCGTCCATAGGGAAGAGATTGTCCCCGCGGCACATGAGTCAGTGGTTCCACTCGACTGCCAATTGCTGTCCCCACTCCCTCAATGACGTCCGAATAGTTGTATGTCGCAGCGGACTGATCGTGCTGATATCGCCGCTGAAGCTGACAACCGTGGACACGTGGCTGATCCCTGGAGCTGACCGCCGATAGACCGCCATTGCCTCTGCTAGCACAACCGCCTAGCGACTGCCCGCGAATCGGAACTCAGCTGTTGCGTATACCCCCGAAGTGCAGAAGAATTGCGCGAGTCGTAGAAGATCCAGATTGAACCGTGGATGATGAACCTGCCGAATCGTTGAGATGTAGCCTCGTGGCGCGAGCAGATGATCGCCGAGGGCTCGCTCCGTAAGAAAACTCATGGCGATGGTGACAGGGGTGGAGTATCGGAAGAGGCGAGAGATGCGGGGGAGGAAGAAAGCGATGGAGAGTCGTCGTCTCCGGCACGAGACGCACGATGTTCACTCCGTTCGGTCCAAGCTCGATCACCCGGAATCGCCCGAAGAATCATGGCGCTATCTTTCCCTGGCGAGCACATTTCCTCACCTGCACCAAGTCCCCTAATTTGTACTGGGGCCGCGAACCCGCGTTCCCGTTCGGGGCCTCGTAACTACGGATTTGCCGGTCGTGGGCCAACTCGGTCATTTTCTGGCGCTTCCGGGCAAATCGGGGCAGGGACCTTTCCATCAATTCCATGTGTCGCTTGGCCTTGTCTCGAACTGTGGCCCTCGTGGGTCGTCGGTTCAACGAGGATTCATCCGGGAGGCTTGATATTTAAACGCAGGCCACGCTATTGGTCCTTAATTGGAAAGGGCTCAGACCCGTCGATTCATGAAGCGTCCCTCTATGGACCGCCAGGATGTGATCTACGATATCGGGTCAGGGCCTGGGGTCCCGTGTCACGATATTGCATCGTAGCGCAGTCTTTATCACCCTATTGGCATTTTCTACCAGCCCGTTAGATTGCGACATGTGGGGTGCGGTATTTCGAATAGCGACGCCGTGTACGGCCAGATTCCTCAAGACTTCCCCCCTGAATTCTACCCCATTATCGATCAGAATTTCCTCCGTGTCCTGGTGCATCCCTAAAAACCTGTTGACGTCTCGCGCAATTTCGGTCGCCTGTCGCGTACGACAGGGATACGCCTCGATCCATTTCGAGAAATGGCCCACGAACACGAGTAGGATTGAATATTCACAGCTATTGGGCCCAGGGGGCACCACAATATCGGTAGTATCCATGCTAACCCGTTGAAAATGCCGTTCAACTACCGTTGGTACTATCAATCTTGACGGTTGAATCAACGCCTTATCAGCATCGCAGACTTGACAGTTCGTGACAATAAATTTCACATCGTCCCGAATATTGGACCAATACCACTCATTTTTGTCGATTGCTGCTTTCGTGATTCATACGGCAAAATGGGCAGCAGTTTCCTTGTGCGCTGTCTTTACCCAGTCATACCTCATGAACGGGTGCAGTACTATCATCCAAATCCCACTACCATCCTTTTTCCGTTTTTCCAAGCGTCCCTCATTCCAGCGGTAATCCCGAGCCGTTTCATTGGCCCTCCTCCGATCTTCTCTGGTGAAGTCCTGGAGGGGGTTACCCACTAGGGTGGCAATCAAGGCGATATCCGTCCATACTTCGGCCCTTCTAAACTTTCGGGTCTTCTCTAACCCTTCTGACGTGACATCTAAAAAGCGAGCCTCGGTCGGGATCTTATCAACCCGACACAAGGGTCACAGCCAAGGCTTACTGTCATTTCGGTATTGGATGCACGAGCCATGGGCTCGTGCAACACACTGTCGACAATCTATCCATTCCTCATATCCCTCCTCGCTAGGGCGCATGGAGACCGAATATACGCGAGAAATCGCTTCACAAAAATAACAAAATTTATCGGGCAAGGAGAGAAGAGATGTGGACGAGAGGGGAGAGAGAGGGGCTGTAGGATTACCTCCGTCACCCGTTGCCATCCGCCTGTTTCTTGCCACGAGGAAGAACTGCCACTTGTCCGTACTTGGGCCTGTTCACCGACTCCGGTTCCTTCCACGAGAAAATCTCTTCTGCTTTAGGCACTTTAGCTGGTCGATGCAGACGTGTCAGCCCGTCCGCGTTGCCGTGTCTCTCCGTCTTTCGATGGATGATGTCGAAGTCGTACTCCTGTAGGCGCACTGCCCATTGGCCAATCATGCCCATGTAATTAGAGAGCCTCTTCAGTGCTATCAAGGGCTCATGATCGGTGGAGACAACAAGGAACTTTTGTCCGTACAGATACGGATGGAAGTGCTGGATTCCCCGCACTACTGCGTAGCATTCGCCCTGCGGAGCTGAGTCATTCCTTCGCTCGTCTGGTACTGTTCGTGACGCATACTCGATGACATGTCCGAGGCCATTGTTCCCCTTTGTGCTAAAATAGCGGAAATAGCTTCCGGTTGCCAGTCCATGATGAGAATGAACTGTTTCGAGGGGTCCGGTTCGGGTCAAAATAAGTGTCGTTGCCAGGGCTTCTTTGAGGGTCGCGAAGGCCTGCTCACACTCTGTGTCCCAACTGAGGGGTTGGTCCTTCCGCAGCAGGTTCATCAAGGGTCGTGCAATCGCGTTGAAACGCTTGATGAAACGGCGATCGTACGATGCTTGCCCCAAGAAGGCTCGAACCTGCGTTAGCGACGTGGGAACAGGAGCTTCTTTCACCGTCGCGACCTTTCTCGAGTCAGGCCGGAATCCTCCACGTGTCACAACGTAGCCTAAGAACGAAATTTCCAAAAGAAAAAATTCGCTCTTCTCAAGCGCAATCTTGAATCCAGCGTCTCAGAGCACCTAATGTCCATTCGATATGTCGCGCGTGGCCGTGATAGGTCTCCGAATAAACCAGGATGTCGTCCATGTACACAATGACGCAGAAGTTGATCATTCTCTGCGTTAACCGTGTCTTGTTGACGAAGTTCTGAAACGTGACGTTCATAGCCTACTGAAACGTGGCCGGCGCATTGCAAATCCCCATCGGACATCGAACCCACTGCCACGTGCCTTCAAACAATACGAAGGCCGTCTTCGGTCGATCTTCCTCCTTAACCAGAATGTGATGGAAGCTATGTCGAATATCAAACTTGCTGAAATAATTATCACACCCAATCGCATCCAGCAAATCATCAATCCGGGGGAGGGGGTACACATCTTTGATTGTGATATCATTCAGTTTACGATAATCAATGCATTTGCAGATCGATCCGTTTTTTTTCAGTACCAACACTACCGGAAATGACCATGGTCCAGTGGCGGGTTCAATCCAACCGCTTGCTTCGAATTCTCGAATTCGTTCGAAAGCCTTTTTTCGCTCTACCAGGAAATACCTGTAAGGCTTGCAGTGAATTGGAAAATGATTTCCCGTCTGGATTTCGTGTTGTATGACTAACAACAGCCCAATGTCTGTGTCTATAACACTGATCGCTCCTTTATATTCTTTCAGGATGTTTGCGATTAGGTGGTGGATTTCATCAGGTACGTATCGAGGTACGTGCAACTCGTATAACTCGTTCCATATCCGCACATCGATGTGTTTCATATTAATTCGCTTAGTATTTTCCGACGGGGGCGCAGAGATGATTGAGTTATCGGATCGCCAGGAGAACACCGTGGCCATCATCTGTGCATCCTCTTCTCGGATGGCCACGTGTTCTTCAGGTGTCACTTCGTCTCGAATGTCCTACCACAGTAGTGCCAACTGAGACTTTGGAAGATCCGTGATATCACAATAGTGCCTTTTGTCATTGCACCAGGCGAGAAGAGGGGAGATCCCTTCGTACAGGGTTCGAGGGGGTTCCAAAGAATCGACCATCCTTGCAATATGTACGAGAGGTTCTCCCATAATCATTGTCTGTGTTCTTTGCAAATCTTGGTTAGTTCTGCTTGGGGCTTCAGCATTCATCCGCTGCAGAGGGTAATGAATACGTTCTCGTGTCATCTTCAGGATTTCGGGATCGTCATCATCATCGTTGTTGTCTGCGTCCTTGGACGTCTGCCCATTGACGCAGGTAATCATGCAGAGGGTCCCTGTCATCGCGGGAGAGATTCTCGAGGCTATGTTAGCGGTAGTACGCAGAGTCAGTCTCATTGGTACAGCATAGGGTTTCCCTCCCGTATTTCGGAGGATGATCGACCGTCTTTCGAAGTGACTGTCTAGATTGGCTTGCAGCGTTACCAGGGCAGGAAGGCCGAAAAGAATGTCATAAGTATTGACATCTAATACTACGACGTCTCCCAAAGCATGCACCTTCCCTAATCGAAATGCAACATTGGTCATCCGTCCCACCGTTTTAATCTTTTCTTCATCTCCAGAAACGAACTGATCTTTTTCTGTTAGCATAATTAAGACGTTCTTTCTTCCTGCTTTTTCAACTACTCATAGCGAAATAGCCAAAACAACAGCTCCCGAATCGATAATTGCGTTATACGGGACTCCCCATACTTCGATATCGCATTCCGCGGATTTCCATGGGATAGGTTTGATTCACAAGAAGTGATCATCTTTCTGTATTAGCCCTATGCGTATGGGATCGGAAGCGCTCGCGACATTTTCGTCTGGCATTGGTCCTTTTGTTTTCGTGCGGTCGCTCTGGCAAGGGCAAATCGTTTTCGATTTTCTTTGCGGTGCTGCAATATACGTTCGCTAGCTTGTTCTGATATCGAAAGCAGATGGCCGATTGGAAGAGGAATCCGATGATCCAATGCTCGGACGATGTTCGGAACATCGATTTCTCCAGTGACGAAGGTGGGTCCTCCCGACTCCATCTCTCGTGGAGAAGGTCGCCACTCCGCCACTTCTTTCTGTTCCGACGCCGGTCTGATGGTTCCAATCATTCCAAGCCCCGGATACCCAAGTGATACATACTGATCTAACGAAATGAGCTCAGCAGCTTCTTCCGTGGCAGCTAGCGCACTTCCTCCGCCTTCCATTTCTTCCATCTGGGCTCCTACCCGTCCAGGCCCGTTGGCGATGGGAGCAGCAGCTACTGGTGCGGCTCTGACTCGTTGTTGCGGGGGCCAGTGGGGGCAATCTCGGGCTAGATGCCCCGGTTGATGGCATGCATAACAGACGTTCAGATTGTCCGTGGCCCCTCCAAGAACAGGTGTCGGGGCCAGTCCTTGTTGGATTGGGGCGGCACGTACTGCGATGGCCCGCATATTTCTCATCATAGCTTCCAGCCAAGCATTATGCTCTCGTTGTTCCTTTTTGCTTTCTTGGATTAGGTTAATTAGTGTTTTGGTGAGCTCTAAAATGGCGGTTCATTCATTCGACCATACGGGTTTTTCGATAGGTGGCGGTGGTGTCGTCATTACAGGTGCTGGCATTGCAGGGACGCACATGCCCGTAATCATACTCGGTGCTAGTCTTTTAGGGGATATCTGCTCCAGATAGGTAACAGGACCCGACACAAACCCCATGTTTTCGAACTTGTTTTGCAACGCGGCCAGCTCGGCCTTTGCCCTCGCAAGTTCGGACGAGTCTCCTTCCTTCGAATAGTCTTCCCCTTCTAGGAAACTCGCAGCAAACTTTCGTTCCATCTCTTCGGCAGTGGCCATGATTTGTTGCAGCGTATGATTGATAGGGGAGAACTATTTTCGCAGTTTCACCCTTATCGTTCGGCTGCGAAGTCCATCAATGAACAAATCCCTTCCTACTTGCTCGCCTCGCTCCGTTTTTACGAACATCTGGTAAAACCAGTTTCAATATTTTGTGATGGATTCGAGGGGGTTTTGAACTCGATCGTTAATCATAACAAGTGGACGCGCTGCAGCCACTCTGCGGCCGTGGAGCGGGAATGAAAGCAGAGGCAGGAGTGAGAAATGTTGGGTGCAAACGAAAGGAAAAAAAACAAAAAAAAACGAAGAATGTATGTGTCTCTCTCTTTTTCTCTCCCGGTCTCCCTCTCTCTCTCTTTCTTTGTGTATGAGAGAGTGAGAGGCAGAAAGAGAGAGAGAGAGAGTCTCTCACACTCATTTGGCAGATATAACGTGCATAGTGAGAGGGCACGAGGGAAAGAGAGGGAGACAGAGAGAGCCGGGAGGTAGGGAGGGAAAAAAAAAAAACAGATAGCCGTGAGAGAGAGAAATAG
>BFEA01000954.1:289545-311001 GCA_003427395.1 Chara braunii | reverse complement strand
CACACACACACACACACACACACACACACACACACACACACACACACACACTCGCAAATGGTAACACACACTCACAAATGGCAAACCCGCTGGCGAGCGGAAACCCCACAGGCCTACCGCACTCTCGCACTCACGCACCGCACCGCACTCCCGCACTCGTCCATGCGCACACTGTCCCGCATCCGCCCGCCACCAAATGCCGCAACGCAGGCCCACACCGCCCCAGTCCCGCCCGCAGTCCCGCCACGGAACGCCGCCGCTGATATGCCTTGCGCCAGTCCGCCTGCCGCCACACCGAATTTTCCTCACTCCCGCCCGCAGTCCCGCCATGAAACGCCGAGGTCGATTTACCTTGCCCCAGTCCCGCCCGCCTCCACACCGACTTTCGTTGGGCCCAGCGGGAAGCGTCACGCTGGGCCCTTTGCATTCTTTAAGAGTATCATGATAGGGAAGAGCGCTTGTTCCGGAAGGATATAATCAAACCGATTTATAAAGTCTCGCTCGAAAGTTGGAAGATCCACCCATACATAGGTGCCAAGCCAATGGTGGGCGTCCCCTCCGAATCGAGCGAGGATGTTCACATGAGCTTCGTTGTCGTCATACTGCTGTGCCCGGAGCGTGGCTAGCCACGCTCCAGCAAGATGATGCGCAGGATCAAACAGATAGAGATCTGGTGGCGTCATAGGAGCTTGTGCACGTGGTACAAGTTGATTAGGATTTTGCTGGGGATTTGGGTTCTGTAGGGGGTTATGCTGATTAGCATTCATGTTGACGGCCCGTCGATTAGCCGATCTGCTTCTAGTGACAACGGGGTCGCGTCTACACGCGTTCCGGGATTGGGGTCTCCCTCGGTTAGCCAGATCGCTTAATTATCGTGTTGTTAGTCCTACAACTCGGCCACATGTCGGGCTCCGATACCAACCTCACGCCCAGCGCGACATCCTGATCGGAGTGGGATGTGGGTCTGGAAGTGCGAAAAGGGGTGTGCCAAGGATTTTTGGGAAAGTGGGGGTGGAGTCTCAGGTCAGAACTGAGATCTCCTGTGACAAGGTTCTAGGGGCACGAGTGCAATAGGCTAAGGGCAAGTTCCTTCCGGTCTGTTGGCGTCTATGTCGTGCAGTATAAGGCAGATGGCATGCGCGGTGCATTCAAGGCCGTCCTCTTCGTCTGTTTCGGGGGCGGCAGTTCGAGGAGGGGTCTGCCCAGGGTGGCTGTGACTCTGATGAGGCGGGCCTTTGGGGGACGCCACGTGGCGTCTGTTGGTGCGCGTTTGGGTTAGGCGTCCTATTTTCGAGGGCTCGCCGGTTGCCGTACCGCCGACAATTTCCACAAGGCATACGAGGCCAGTACGGGGTGATGGAATTCCACGGGACCACCGTGAGTTGGTGATACGGGAGAAGAGGGCGGAAGGGAGGGAAACGGGTAGTGATAACGACGAAGCCGGGGGATATGATGCGAGTTATCCGAAGTGGGAAAATCGGGACACCTCGGATCGTTGGTGGTGGCACAGTGAAACTCCCTCGGGCACAATCGATTCTCGGTTAGGCAGGGGAATTCCGGGTGTCTCAGTCTGAGACCCACGATCCCACGAGGAGTCCGAGTCCCTGGAGTTCGTCATCTTGTCATCGCGGTGAGATGAAATCCTTCCACACGCATCTAACCGGCAAAGGGATTCTCTGATGTGATATCGGAGTTCCCGTCCGTTTGAGTGCGTAGGGGAAGAATTCTCCCGCCTACCTGATATCGACGGTGTCAAGTTCGTCAATGGCTACGAAGCGGCGCACGTGGACGCGTGTAGGCTGCGCAGATCCGATCGCGCTTACACGCATCCCCATGAGGTATTCGCTTCTTCCGGGACAAACCACTGCCCAATCATCTAATCACTTCGTGACCCCGTACGCAATCGTTCCTGAGCATGCAAGATGCAAGAAGAACAACAGCTCAAAAAGGGATAAACATCAATGGAAACAACGTAAAATTCCTACCATACTCATGAGTGTATTGGCAGGCAAAGGCAAAGATCAGGCAAAACAACACGCAGCAGACATGACATGCATTCTTTTCGACAAAACACGCAACAACTGAGATTGAGATCAATCGCAAAAATGAGCGTGGGGGAAACCCAAGCCAAGATTCCGGAAACAAAAAGGGAACGGGCGAATCGCCCTGAGCCGAGATCAAAATTTATATACAAAAGCAAAGAGGGAGAAAAGACAAAGAAATCTGCAAATCCACGTTCATCAACCTCAGCTCCCTCCTCCTCTCTCTCTCTCCGATGCGCACAGTCCGCCGTCGCGCACCCACCCACGAAGTTGTCACCCCGCTTAGTCCTCCGCACCCGTCAGGTTCCCCCGCGTCCACAGTCCATCGTGGCCCGCGTCGACCCCGAGCGTTTGGCACCAGCTCGTTGGGTCGCCCGACTTCCACTTAAACCCAGCTCTTACTTCGCTCGTGAGCCGACCCTCACTGATCACGCTACCCCGAGCTTCCAACAGCTGGTTAAGAGAGCTATCTAATCGCGCAGCCGGAATTTGTAGCGTGCATGCATGCGCAAAGAACACAGAATTACAAGGACTTAGAAGGAAGATCTGGAGAGGGAGCGCCTACGTTCTGCATGGTCAGATCGCGGCGTGGGGGACGTAGCCTCTCTCCACGCATCGATCCGAGCATGCAGTCCGTGGGCGGGCTAGACACAGCAAGAGAAAGCGAGAGCGGGAAAGACGAAGCACAAGAAGAAAGGATACAGTTACAATGGTGCCCGCCCAAAATTACAGTTACACACATGATTAACGGCGTCGACTAATCAGAGTTCCGTTGCAGCCGCATGAAGAAGCACGTAAACAAAAAGCGTTGCACGACAAAAGAAAATCCTAATTGCAAAAATTCCTAAATACCTATCTAATGCAGAAAAGCGACAAGCACAAGTTTCGAAAAGAAAGTCCGAAATTCCGAGAGCCATCAGTGCTCAACAAGATTTGAAAAAGGAATTTAAAAAGAAAATTCAAAAAGAACGAAGCAAAATTCACACGCGATGTCCGCGCCTAAAAGTCCAAAACCGAAACAAAAGAAGCGACGTCAACTTTTATTAATTGCGCGCACGGCGGCGCGGCACTCACACAGCCAATTAACCAATCGATCGTCCCGGGGCTTACCCGGGCCTGAACCCAACCGTCCGAAAAGACGACGAAAAAGGACGAAGAAGCGAGGACACCGATGCAATTTCCCTTCCATCCCAATCTCCCGTAGTTGGCCCATCCTTCCCAGCTTAGGACCCCTCGTTGCTACCGCGCAGGTAATTGCTTGGTGCAGAAATCGGTTTGTAACAACCTTTCATAGGATTGTGGCCTTTTTCCACAGAGTATGAATAGTGACATATGTGACTGACTGTGTTGCTGACTGTGTGGAAAGTTGGAAACCCAGATAGGATATGTTTTTTGTTTTTTTTTTTGTTTTTTTTTTGTTTTCTTTTTGTTTTTTTTTTGTTTTTTTTTGTTTTTTTTTTGTTTTTTTTTTTGACAAGAAACAGTAGTTTTATTAGGGCCCAGTGCCCGAGGCAAAAATACAATGTCAAAGAACTGCAGACTCAGGGGTCACAAGGTCTCCAATCCCGCTATGTCGGGTGGAGCCCGTCCCCTGTAGAAAACCACTGTCTTCCAAAAGAGAAAAAACACTACCAAATCCCCGACACCAGCTCAGAGTCTCCAAAAGCACCAAAGAAAGGCTGCAACGAAAATCCTACTTAGGGTTTTGACTTAAGCCGCAAGTTGCGCACAAATAGCAACAACAGAAATTCCTAATTAAGGTTTCTAGTAATTCCTAGGTCCCACTACCAACCCTAACCCTAATGAACCCGAAATCCTTAAAGTACATGTAAGCCGGTTTTTATTTTTGCCTAAAACGGCAATCATAAGCCCAAAAATATTCAGAAAAGCACCAATCAGTGGCAATCACCAACATATTCCAAGCATTACGCAAAATTGGCAACACAACCCCTAATACTCCGACACGGAAATGCATGAATACACGTAGGCAGATAAGAAATTTGAACTAATACTAAAACGGCAATCCAAAGTCTATTAATCTCATAAAATGAAACAGGATATAAAAACCACTCGTCTTCAGCAAGTCAGCACATAGTTTCTATCTATTCGTAGGGAGCAGCACGTTCCGGGAACTGGGCCCAGCTTCCCTTGTTGTAATAGGAATACAATGCTTTTTTTAGCATCAGGTGCTAAGAACCAGGCTCATTTTTTTAATTTTTTTTTAGGACAATGCTCCAGCGTCCCAGATAGGATATGGTTAGCCTTTATAGGATGGTAGTTTTCCTTTGTGCCTTGGGCATGCTGGTTTTCCTCTTTTCTTTCCTTTTTGCAACTTGAGCCTTATAGTACTTGGGGGCCCAGGGTCTCGGCAGCTGGATGGCTGTGGTCGGGTATGGGATTGGCTGGAAGTGCCTTTCTCAGCCTTGTATGGCTGCAACATTCATGTGAGGGAGGCTGGGCCCGTTTCCTGGCTTTAATTGAAAGTTGTTTTTGTATTAGAAAAAAAAAAAAAAGGTGTCCTTCAGGCTTTCAGCCAATAGGGTGCCGCCAGGATAACGTGCCACTACGTGCAGGCCCTCTCCTCTCCGTGAAACACAGATCCTTATTTTTGCCCATTTGGGGAACTGCTAAAATTACCTATTCTGAATGTTGGGTGTGACTCCNTATTTTTGCCCATTTGGGGAACTGCTAAAATTACCTATTCTGAATGTTGGGTGTGACTCCAACGTACTTGGCCCTTTATTTCTTTTTTTTTTAACGAAGGGCTGCAATGCGTCCCTCACAGAAAGGGCAGGACTCCACAGAAAGGGCAGGACTCTTTGGAATGTCCAAGGCGCATCCACCAGGCTCAGGGCATACTCGCACTTTTCTAAATGTATCTGATCCAAACTATAGCCAGACCTGCATGCATATGACAGCAATCACGTCCAGAGCTGAGTCGAAAAAGCCCTTGTGAGAGTTAAAATGCCCGCGGATCCTTTCTTAACAAACACTGTAGCAAATGTGGATTTTTTTCCGGTTTAAATTTGTGTGTGTATGATATGCTCAGTTTATGATATGTGGATCAAAACATTGCAGAGACAATGGAATTTGCTTCAGATTGATGGTAGCTGGGGTTTGGCCGGGGCCAAACGACCGAACCCAAAAGCCCGAACGTTCGGGGGGCCCTCTAGATGTGACCCAAAAAAAAAAAGAAAAAAAAAARAACAAATCCATGAAACTGTAAAAAAAAGTATGTTGTGCAGAAATATAAACTGAACAACCTTTTTTTTTTTTTTTATAAATAAAAGACCATTCCATTATAAGTCGGAAATCGGGTCCGGTGTCCCTCACATAAATGCCACAGCCTCGCAGGGCTGAGAGAGGCACTCCTGGCCAAGCCCATCCCCAACTGCGGCCTGAAAAATGCACTGACACGGATGGTCTTTGGAAAAACTGACAAAAAACTAACCCCAGTCTCGAAATTACAAATAGGCCGTTTTTCCCAAAAACTAACCCCAGTCTCGAAATTACAAATAGGCCGAAGTACAAATCCCCGCCTATCCTCTAATTTACAATCCCCACCTATCCTCTAATTCTTAATCCTCAAAAAAAAAAAAAAAAAAAGATATCCTAATGAGATTTTCCAATCGTTAATTCTGACGGCCAGCGTAACAAACCCTAACTAATCAGATACCCACCCAGCCGAGACCCCAATTTGCCCGAAATGCCTCAGCGTTACATCCGAATTCTGTACTAAATTTGAAATGAAAATAAAATACGGAAAAAAAATAATAATAAGAAAAATAAGAAAAAATGACGAGAGAATTAAAATCAGTGCGTGGGGGGCCACGTTTTAAGCACCACCATCTTTGGCGATTTTTCATTGTATCTCATATGATACATAACTCATAAATTACTTTTCAAAAAATAATAGAAATGTTTAGGCCCCAAAATAAAGTGAAAACAAAAAGTGAAAAGAGAAAAAAACAGAATACTGAGTGGGCGAGCGCGTTTTGACACCGCCATCTTTGGCGATTTTTCATTTTTTTTCTTGGCTTGGCAAAATGCCTTCAAAATTTATAGGCATGTACCTCACATCATCTTTTTTTTTCTTTTTTCTTTTTTTTTTGGGGACAAAGAGCTCCAATCTATTCGTAGGGAGCAACACGTGCTGGGAACTGGGCCCAGCGTCCCATATAGAATTATACAGATGATTCGAGAAATGATTTGAGATACCAGGGCCATTACCTGGCTTTGGCTAAGATCAATCTGAGAACTATGAAAAGATTTAAGAAAAGCTTGGATAGCTACTAACCTTTTTTTTTTTTTTTTTTTTTTTTTTAAACCCCCGCCGGTGATAGTGGCGCTGATAAGAGCAGACACCACTACCACTCGGGGAGAGGCTCCATCTATTGGTGGGGAGAATCACCTGCTGGAAAACGGGTACAGCGTCCCATATACAGACTGGAATCGGATAAACAATGTAGAGACCCCTGCCAGCATTGATTACCCTGGATTCCAGGGGATTGACTGAGCAGGACATTGGGAAAAACCAGAAATAGACCTGCCACTGTGCAGGTTGTGGTAAAAAAGTTGAGATGAATGCTGTCTTCAGAAGATTGTCTGCTCAGGATGTTGAGCTGCAGGGGGTGAACCTCTTCACCCTGTACCAGGCGCCGAATTCTTGCTGCTGAAGGATTGGTTTCCCCCTGAATGCCTGATGGTCCACTTCGCCCTGTACCCGGCCGATTGTCTGTTGTTGAAGCCTCATTTTCCTTCTCCATTCCCGTGTCGGGACAGGGGTCCGGGAGGGACTACTGGGGGGCACCAGCGGTTCCTTCCGTTCCCTTGCCCATCCTTCCAAAAAGACCCCTCCTCAGCCACACTCTTCTGCCATCCCCCTTTGCTGCGTCAGATGGGGTGGGGTAAGGAAGGGGAGACAGACTTTTTTATAACGCTAAGTAAAAAGCCTGCCAGCATTGATTACCTTGGAATACAGGGAATTGACTGAACAGGTTATCGAAACTGAATCTCAGAAGGTAATTGAAAGAGAGCCTGTACTGACTGGACTCATCACCCTGCCTACCCTCCTGTGTATTGCGAAAAAGGAGCACGTGTCACCTTGCTTCCCAGAGGGGCACCTGAGATGTTTAATCCAGAAAGGTGATGCAAAAAAGGGTAATGCTCAGGTTCAATGAGGGCGGAGGGGAGGGGCCGGGTCAATCAGGAATCTCAGCAAGGGCGAGTGGATGTGAGGAGAGGGGATCAGGGAAGTCTGTCGGAGGACGTAGAGGGAAGGAGGGTTCTATCGTTGTCCAATCATTGAACATCAGTCGGTAATCTCGTGACTCCGTCCTCTCCTGCTGTTGGGTCCCTTCCTTGCTGCCGGTCCATTCCACTCTAGCTATCCAGCCTCCTCTAACGCCATCTAGCCAGTTGGTGGAAAAGGCAGTGATGGCTCGCTCGATATCCCTTGTCGTTTGTAGGAGATCCAGCTTGGTCTTCAATTCCTGCCATCTCCTCATTATCTCCATTTGAACCTGTTGCTGGATTTGGTCAGTTGTCTCTGCTCCCTCCACTCGCACTCCCTCGAGCACCATCAGGCAGCGCTGCCACCAAAGTCCCCATAGTACTACCCTGCGTCCCAGCCTATACATGTTTTCTACGAAGGGTGATTCTTTCTGCACCCGTGGCCAATGACCCGTCAAGATGGCTCTCCAGGACCATGGCCATGCAGGGTCCGGTATCATGTTTCTCCATATCCTGTCCCACCAGCGCCACGTGAGTTGCGCTGTAGGGCACTGCATAAAGATGTGTTTTATGGTTTCAGGCCTCTTCTGTGCAGGGAAGGCACCGTGGACACCAGGGTTCCGCCCGACCTTTCTGTTTGAGGTTTGTATGGTCTATGAGCCAATCCATAGTGGGTAGACAACGATGTGTAATCTGCCATAATGATTGTAGAGAGGAGATCTTGGCCGGCTTGGTTCCTCCCTCCTGAAACCAACGGATCGGTGTGAGCATACTCCTCTCTACATTAAGATGTTTGGCCCATCGATCAATTATAATTACCTCTCTCAGCGAGCGTTTGGGCCTCAGCAGCCTATATATGGATTTGACTGAGAGCTTGTGCAGATGGATATAGCGGGGGGGGTTTGTTTTGTGTGTGGTTGAGGCCCACCTCCATTCCAATGGGTCCAGGGCCAGGTGTTGAATTCCAGTGTCTGGCTGGAAAGCAACCGCCTCCTCTTCTTCCCCCAGCACCCTGACCCTGAAGATGGTGGTTTTTTCCTTCCATTCGAAGAGGTCGTAGCTCCCCTGTAGTGCCCCCGTCTTACGAACGGTGTACCATTCGATTAGTACATCTTGGCTTCTGACTGTGTGGATCATTCCTATGTGCCCCATCTCCCCTGTACTGGCCACCCAGTCCCCTTCTCTAAACTTGGGGCCTTTTCTAAGGGTTCTGTACCAATCCAAGGGGACAGTTTCCAATAGCTCCTCCAAGTTCGCCTCCGTGAGGTGACAGTATTTTAGCCGGCTACGTAGCTCCTCCCCTGTTCTCCATTCCCTTAGGTCTGTGTCCCATAAGTCCCCTATCCGGGTTACCCCATGCCCTTCCAGGGGGATGCCGTACTGCACTTTACCCGCCCGTATCTATCTACCAACCAGCGATTCCCGAAGAGGGGTTGACGGTAGATTTCTTCCCATCTTTCTGGAGTTTGCTTATCAAGGAGGGGGAGCTTCCACCAGGTTTTGAGTAAGGAGGATCAGAACTGGTCCGTAGCGTCTTCCCCGTGTCCTTCCCGTCTGCCATTTCCGTGGTATGGTCCAGTATATGTCCTCTAACCAGGCCAAGGGATGTATTTCTGGGAGGGTTGTCGGGGCCAGTCTAGCCAAGTGTTCCAAGGCCAAAACTTTCCACGGACTGTCTGAGGTGAGAATGAGTTTTTTAAGCCACTGAAGCCGCAGGGCTTGTACCTGTGTGGTCGGGTCTATAATCCCCAAGCCCCCTGTGGCTTTGGGCTGAATGATGGAATCCCATGCTACTCTGCTAATAACGTTTGTTTGCTCGTCCCCCCTCCATGAGTAAGCTGCCACTTTTGCTTTCAAGGACTGCAGTGCCTGCTTGCTTAAGGGTCATAGCAATGATTTGTACCAAGTTGTTGCAAGCACTACATTGTTTATTATCAATGTTCTCCCAAAAAGAAAGGTGGTCTTGTTCTGCCATTTGGCTAGTTTGGCCAGGGCCGGGGCGCTAATTCATTCGTCACTCGTCGGGGGGCGACCTGTCGCCGTCATGGAGACTTCAAAGATTCGAAGAGGGCCTTCCAAGGGCTGCCATGAAATACGGGGGTTTTCTGGTGGCCGACCTCCTTGGTAGTGGATCCACCACCCTTACGTCTTACTTCCCCAGGTGACTTTTATGTTTGAGACTTGGGAGAACCTCTCCATCAGACGCTGAATTTTTTCCATATTGGACGAGGTGGCCTCTGCCATGATTGTGAGGTCGTCTGCAAATAAGGAGCAGATTGAGACCGCCTCTTCCGGTATATAGGCTATCTTTATTCTAGAGATATCCTTGTTCGTCCGTAAGTTGGCTGCAAGGGCTTCCATGATGACTAAGAAGAGGAAGGGGGCGATGGGATCCCCTTGGAGGACCGACCGTTCGAGTTTTATCGGGGGGGTCAGGATTCCATTAATTTGGATCGTAGTAGTGACATTTGTATGCAAACTCCGCACCCACCTTCTAAATACCGGCCCGAAGTTCATTTTTTGTAAACATCTATCTAGGAAAATTCAGTCAACGTGGTCGTACGCTTTCTCAAAGTCAATAAAGACCAATGATGCGTTTTGGCGTGAATGTCTGGCGAGTTGTAGGACCTCATGGACCAGTAGGATGTTTTCCTGGATGTCTCGGCTACGCAAAAAGTCAGTCTGGGCAGAATGTATAACGTCCTCCATCACTGGGATCATTCTGTTCGCTAGTGCTTTGGCTAGCATTTTGTACGTCACTGTGAGGAGGGTGATGGGCCTGTAATTCCGGATGTTCATCTTATCGTTTTTTTTGTATAGTAGTGATAAGATTCCTTGTCCCACCATTTTTCTCATTCCACCTGTTGTCCATACTTCAGCATAATAATTCATTAAGTCCTGGTTCATCGTGTGCCACATGGTTTCTCAGAACTCCTTAGGGAGTCCATCTAGACCTGGTGATTTGTCTTCTGTCATTTGCATAAGTGTTGTCTAGATTTCGTCCTTGACGAGAGGTGCTTCAAGTCTTTCTTTTTTATCGTCCGATAGGGACCCGTCCAGGGGAGAGAGAAAGTCTTCTATTAACTGATGTTGTGCTTCATCCTCCATTGGCGGAATATGTGACGCAAAAAGGTCTTTGAAAAAATCTCGTGCGATTTTGACGCACCGAGCTGTTGTTATCGCAGGCTGCGCCTCGTTTGTTCCTGGATCATATAGTGCTTCAATCGTGGAGCGCTTTGCCCTTGTTTGAGCTAATCCAAAGAATTATTTGTCCATTGTCCCTTCTGAATTGTATTTATATTGTTTCCCCCGAATTCGTGTACCTTGCCATCGGTATTGGGCGTATCTTAAGAGTTGGTCCTTCAAGGATTGTATTTGTGTCAATCTCTCCAAGCTTTCAGGGAGGTCTGGTCCATACGAAAGCCCCTGTTGTTCGAGATCAACAAGGTGGTTCATGGTTTCCATTTCCTGCTGGTGACGTTGAACCGCTAGCTGTTTGGAAAATTCATTGCATTTCCTTGATAAAAAAAAGAGGTCGTTGTTAAACCAAGCAACTTGAGAGTCCAGTTTCGGGCGGCGGTCCTTCCAATAGGCCCACGCCTGTCGCAGGTACTGTTGGAAGGAGTGTAACCGCAGTATAAATGTATTTAGTTTGTAGTAGCCTCGCCCCTGGTCAGGACGTTTGCGAAAGGTGAGTGCTGCCATGCACATTTTGTGGTCCAGACTTGGGAAGGGGCTGGGCGACAGAATTGTCGCATGCGTGAGTGCTCCTTCCATGGTGAGAGACGGGAGAATCAAATCTATCATAGAGCGCGATGGTCTGGACGAGTCGTGGTTGTATTTTATGCAAGTGAATTGTTGTTCAGTGGGGAAGGAGCGTCTAAAAGAGTCAAAAAGAGAAAGTGAGGAACATAGGTCCTCCATCATTTGTTCGCCATTCTCCACCGACATTGCAGTGGAGGGAGGGATTCTCCATCGGTCCAACCATCTGTCTGGGGTGGCGTTAAAGTCACCCGCTAAAATCAGCGGAATATCCAATTGGATATCCTGTTGGACTTTGTCCCTAATCTTGTCAAAAAAGTTTTGACGTTCCTGCGTTGAATTCGGGGCGTAGAGGCAAAGAATACTCACCACTTCAAGTTCCAGCATTCCCAAAACCGACACCCACCTAGCCTCCTCCTCATCCCGCTCCCATCTGATTACCTCAAGTCGTGAGTTTGGCGGAATCCATATTGCCACCCCGGCTCGCCCGGGTCCAAGAGAGAAGGCTTGGACAGCCTGATGGGGCCAAACCAGTTTGTGGGCCCTATGGTGCGCCGGCGTATCCATTAAGTGTGTCTCCTAAACACAGATGACGTCTGGCCATACCCTTCCTCATACGCCTCGTAGCAGATCCCATAGGGCCTGTATCTTTTCTTGGTTTTGAGAGGCGAGCCCGTTGACATTGATGGAGCGTAGATCTAGGTCGACTGTCTGCAGTGTGCGCTTCCACGCTTGGTTTTTACCATAAAGTATGCCAACTCAGTCCATTCCATTGACATCCTTCCTCTCCCTTCAATTCAGTATATTTTCAAAAACGGTGCCATTTTTGTTTGTCCCAGGCTACCTCATTGTTAAAGATATTTTTACACAGAATTTTGCATAAACAGGTGAGTAGGTCATCACTGGACCAGGCGTAACTAGGCCTTACCTTGAGGCTTTGCAATTCGAGCAGCGCATTGTGTGAGCACCAAGTGAGGCCCGCCTCTTTGTGCTCTTCAAACAGCACATATATGTCCCAGTCCGCAAGCTTGTTTGGACCTCCCGACGCTATTATGGTAGCAGTAGCACCAGGTTCGAAGTGCTCTGCAATAAAGGTTTAAACCACTTTGAGGCCAAACCCCCCAGGGTCATCCTGTCGCCACCCTTTGAGGGTCACCCCCCCAAAAATTGGGGTATATTCGTTGTGTTCTGCCTGCGACAGTCCCAACTCCCACTTCTCTCCCCCCTTTCTCACTGGCAGAACCAAGACCTTATTTTCTTTCGTCAGGGGGGCGTCCTGGCGGCCTTTTTCGACTAGATGATGTAGCTTTGACTCCTGGGTAGTTCGGGGGTGTCCAGATCAGTTGTGACCTGTGAGGCTTCCCCCGGGGGCTGTGACTCTGGTTGGTCTGAACGTTGTGTGCCTGGTTGTATGTACCTCACATCATCAAGAACTCACAAAAAATAATTTTTAGGCCCCAAAATGTTTTTTGGCGGGGGCCGAACCCCTTCAGGTTCAGACCCCGAACGGGACCCGAACGCCCGAACGTACAAAGGTCCGCCCGGGGGCCTCCATATGTACGGGCTAATAACCCTGCTTCAGACAGTACCTATGGGACTAGGTCACTAGGGAGCTTGAAATATCTGGCGCTTGTATGGTGAATAGGTCCTTACAACGGGTTGCAGGGAAACAAAAAAAAAAAAAAAAAAAAAAAAAAATTGCATCTTCAGACCCTAGGGAGGTCAATGACCATTCTCGGTGCTATGGATGTATGGGACACTACACCCGGTTTCCAACAGGTGCAGATGCCCACAAATAGATCAGAGCCATCAAACATCGCTGGCCTCTACCTCCTGGATCATGATCCCACTAGCAAGGGGATAGGATAGAAAAGAGTTGCTGTGGCGGTTGAGTGACCTAAATCCTGCCGTGAAGTGCTCGTGGATGATCCCACGGCCAGTATTTACCCGAAAACATAAGGAGATTTGTGTTCCCCTCATTCCTCTCCACCAGTACATCGCCCAGCTATGAAGTCCGGAGCTCGGGCGACCGGTAGCCCTATCATTGCCGAGCCTCAATGTACCGGTAGTACATCATGGATAAAAAATAAAAAAAAAATAAAAAAAAACCAACAACAACAACAACAACAACGAACTTTCAGGGGTACCGGGGCGCGCCTCAGCGACGCCGCAAAATTTGCGCTGTTGTGCCGCTTCGCGTTTTCAACCGCGGTAACTCAGTTCACCATAGCCAACCTCCCCTTCCCTGCCACGAAGAAGGCAAGGGGCAGCATCTTTCTCCCATCTTAACAGGGCGAGTCTCCTCTCCGCCCCGTGGGGAGATATGCGAGGTGGCCGGCTACCGCTATCTCGGCCATAGTCCCAGGAATTTCTTCATCACACAAGGTTTTACCAAGGTAATCTCAGTTCTTACCAGCGAAGCACTGTGGAACAGTGCTCCGCTACAGCACGGGCCGTTAGGTCCTGGAAGCTCGGCCTCAGGCCATACCAGAAGGAGGTGCCCTGCGCCGTCGAAGAGAGGTATATTCCTTAGCGCTCATGGATGTGTCCCTATCCAGTCTGGGCGCTGTACTTGTTTAAATTTAGTAAGATCCCGTCTTCCCAAATGTTTCATACATTTTAACGTCACACCTATTTCACTGTTCACTCTGTAAATAGAAATTTTGTTCTTCCCCAATATACCTGGTAGTCCCTCCCGTCATCATTCCCCCCAACTCTCCTCCTGGTCCCACACGATCTTAAACCTAAGTCGAATTCTACTCCTTCCCGGAGCGTCCTTCCTCAAATTTAGCAAGTTGCTGTTTTTCCGCAATATTCCATACACTTGAATCTCACACCTACCCCCTGCTCACTCCGTAAATTATTATCCTTTTCTCCCCTAGTATACCCGATAGTCTCTTCTATCATCATTTCCCCCGACCCGCCTCCCTTCCTGGTCCCACACGCACTCAAACCTAAGTCGTAAATCTTTTTTTTTCTTTTTTTCTTGTTGGCCCGGAGCGCCCTTCAGTCCTAGGCCTGAACTGGCACATCTGCCCGCGTATGTATCCTCTTTTTCCACATTCTTAGCTCGGACACTTTTTTTTCCAACGCTTACTCACGTAGTCTCACCTCCCGTTCATCTTCATCCGCCCTCCTCACCGGTATTATTGTTTTGCACTCCCTCCTCACCGTTCACCATAGTCTTATGTAGCCTCCTCTTTTTCCACATCCCTAGCTCGGACGCTTCTTCCAAAGCCTACTCACGTAGTCCCACCTCCCGTTCATCATCACCTGCCCTCCTCACCGGTATTATTATTTTGCACTCCCTCCTCCTAAATCCGGTCTCCGCATAAGGGCTACACCTCGTCCCCCTCGGCCCCTCACTCGAATCGTCCTAATCCATATCCAACTCACATTCTCCCCCCACCCCGACCCCCTGTAACCGACTTACTCACACTCTGTATCCCAGCGCTCTCCCCCAATATACCCGGTAGTCCCCCCTGTCATCACCCCCCCCGCTCGCTTCTTAGTCCCACACGACCTCAAACCTAACCCGAATTCTACACTCTCCCGGAACATTCTTCTTCAAACTTAGCAAGTTGCTGTTTTCCGTAATAACCCGTACACTTGAACGCCACACCTACCTCACCGTTTCACTCCGTAAATTATTATCTTGTTCATTCAGAAAATTTCTCCCGATAGTCTTAAATGTCATCACTTCCCCCGAACCGTTTCCGTCCCTGGTCCCACACGCTCTCAACTTAATTCACTGATATTTTGTTTTTGGAGCGCCCACCACACACCTTCATAGTTGTCCCCTCTTCCCACTTCGTAGACACCTGTCGATAAAAGAGTAGGGCTTGCCCTACACTCAGCTCCCTAGCCCATCCCTGGTATATCTACACATCCAGTATTTTCCACCATGTCGGACACCCAGATGGCGGGGACCACAGGGAACGCCTCCCCATCAGGCTGTTTCAACACAACCCATCCTCTCGGATGAGGAACTGACTCGTCTGGCCACGATGGTAGGCGACTGGTACCTCACCCAAGCCTCACAAGACGTCTCAGACTACATCGAAGCCTCAATCAACGAGGAGGACGACTGTCTTGAGATCCGTCCGAACGAATGGACATTGCACGTTCGATAGAGGACGCCCTGATTCCAGAGGATCAGCTACTAACTCACCGTGGACTCACACACTTCGAGAGCAAAATGCAATTAACCTACATACCGAAGCTCTCATCGTTGTCTGAATGGATGTTGCAGAAAGGAATTGAACAATTTGTGGAAAAGAGGAAAACATACAAGATTTTGTTCAGACCCTGGATGCCCAAAGCCGATTGGATAGCGCAAAGGGGAGAGGAAAAGAAGACGGTTTACTGGGTAATGGCAATGCGGTTCCCCATTGGTGCTTCCATGTACATCAAAATAGGGATCGAGATTGGCATGGGCAAGGGGATTAAAGATTACGACATCGTTAATGACCCAGTCGATCCGAACCTTGGAAACATCAAATTCGGACTGCACCCCAGCGCTGAACAAAAGTTTGTCAAATCTCTCAAGGTTTTCACCGGTAAGGGATTCCTCACCGGCGACTTGGTCAACAGCAACACCCCCGGTGTAAGGGATGCAACCGTTATATCAGACTGGAGGGGGACTTCCTTTGCAATGAGGCTACCCCTCCACACAGGAAATCTGATGATGGGACCTCTCCGGTTTCAGTTTCTGTCCCAAATCCCCAGGTGCCACAAGGGGATCTGGGAACCACCGCACACCGACAGAACCCACCACAGCAGCAGAAAGCAACCTCTTCCTCCTCTAACAATGGCAAGCAGAGTGGGGACAAAAGGGCAACTAGGAGAGGTTTCCAGTGGTTGAACCCCCTTTTGCAACCTGCTGCAGGACAAAAACAACCCACAGCAACAAAGGAAACAGAATGAATACACTCCCTCTCGGTTGGGCCAGCAAACACAGCAGCGGAACTCCCCTGGAGGTCCCTCGTGGTTGGCTAAGAACTCAGAACAGGGCAACGGCCCAGCATCTCCTCGCGCCCTCCCCCCTCATGGAACTTCCCAGAAGGATGGGGACGCGTCGGGGGCTGGTACGCTGTCCTCTAGAGAGCTTCACCCTCTGTCCCTGATGGATGACCAGGGACGTATGCTAACAGGCTCCAATGACGAAAACGTCCAACAAGTCTCAGTCCCTGTCGGTGAAGGTATGATCCTTGATAGATTTCTCAGAGCTGGCTCTCTGAAAAGAACCAGACCTGATGATTTCGAGCTGGACAGACTCTCCACAGGGGGAAACAGAACCAAGGCCCCAGCCGACGGGCGCGTGCATCACGGTCCCTCTGCTCCTCAAAACAACGAACCAGGGACCGTATGTTTTACTGTTGGTAGGCAGCAGAGGTGGCTACACCATCCCTCACTCCCTAGTCTCTGCTCCTCCAGACCCAGTACAAAAGTTAATCTGGCCAGGAAGACTGTGCAAGGAGTCTGTGCGATACGACCGATACCTCACCACCCATTAATCTCTTTCAAAAAAATCGGCGCCTCAGGGGAAATCCACACTGTCCACGCCCTGTGCCTGGACACCATGGCTCTCCCAGGGGGTATGCACCGGGAAGCAGCAGCAAACTTCTACTGGGCACCCCTGTCTTGGTTCAAAGACACAAACGAGAAAGAGAGGCTGATACCTGAGATCGGTGATGGCATCAGAGGGGAAGTCATCACAGAAATCAATACCGCTTTACTCACGGAGAAGAACCTTTTCGGTCGCAGTTTTGCTGAAGCACTGAAGGCGCCATAATTCCCTGTTGCTCTCAGCGTCCGCAGACAGAAAGCCCACAGGCTCACCAACGCCCCAGGGTGCCATCCAACAGCAGGCCCCATCCGGTGGTGCGGATGGGCTCCAGGCTTAAGGTAGTATCCTGGAATGTTCATGGACTAGTAGACAGGAATGGTAAACACAGACGGGCCAGGCTGAAATCCTGGATACACCGTAACAGGGCCCACATCGTCATGTTACAGGAAACTAAACTCAACAGCGAAAGAATCGATGAAATCCGCAACTGGTGGTCAGGACCCTAGATCTGGGCCCCTGCAGAGGGCACCAGGGTGGGCACTGGGATCCTCATCCACAACTCTATCTGCAAAACGATCTCCCACTCGGACTTAGATCCCCGTGGGAGATGGTCCAGAGTTACCTCGAATCTTGATTTGAGAGAGTGGACCTTTTTTATTGTTTATGCCCCCGCCGACCATTTTACAAAAACTGAGTTTTTTAACAGTTTGTCACAAGTAATCCCCGAATCCGATTTTTTGCTGATAGGGGGGGACTGGAACACAGTCCTCAATGAGGAACTGGACTCCTCCTCACCCTATCCCTCCCGGGTGAATCCCGGGTACTAAATGAACTACTTGCCGGAAAGGGTGTCTTTGACCCCTACTGCAAACTCTACCCCGTCCACAAAGAATACACGTGGTGGTCCTCCAGTACCCCAAGGGTATGCAGACGGTTAGATGCCATATTTTGCTCAGAACAGATACTTCCGCTGGTACTCCAGGCAGAAATCACCTCGGAACCTCTATCGGACCATAAGCCCGTCTCACTTTTGGTGGCGGCAGGCCCCCCCCTCGAACGTGGAAGAGGAACTTTCAAATTAAATATGCAATTTTTTTATGACAAAGAAATGATCCTTTGGGTAAATAATTTATGGGAGGAATGGAGGTCTTCGTCCACCCTATTCCCCGATTCAGGGGACTGGCTGGACAAAGGCATACACCTCCTTTCTGGTTTTCTCAATAATATCTCGAGAATTAAAGCTGCTAATAGGAAATATGACGAGATAATTTTAAAAAGGAAGATTGAAATGGCAGAAAAAAAATTGGGTTTCTCCTCGTTCTCAGACAGCCACTGGTCTCTTAGGAGATCTGTGTGGCTGCACGAGTGGCAGGATAATCAGATTAAAAGGCATGACTCCTGGTTGCGCTTCAAACGGATTGACAACATACTACACAAGGATAGGATGAACACGAGTACTCTCAAACTGCGAGAGGAGAAAGGAAAATCTCCTTCAATGGTAGAGTTCTCACATCCGTTTGACAACACTATCCATCCGGCTAGATCGTCTGAGACCATATGTGAATTCATTCACATTTTTTACGAGAAACTACTCACCACAGAGAAACAAACCAACGAACCAATAATTCCACAAGAATGGGAGGAACGACTTAGGGGTTCAACCCCTAGGATACTTTCAGTATCTGAACAGGAAGCATTGGACCAGCCAATCACACAGGCCGAATTAACAGCTGCCATGTGAAGTATGGCCATGGGCAAATACCCAAGGCCAGACGGTTTACCAATAGAGTTTTACTCCCTCTTCTGGAACACTCTCGCCCCGGACCTACTAAGAGTTTTCAATAACGTATTGGCCGGCAACTCTCTGGGGACCAGGACTACAGAAGGGGTGATCACCCTACTTTGTACAAAAAAGGCGACAGACGAGATGTCAGGAATTATCGACCAATTTCACTTCTTAATGTTGTGGGGAAGATATTAGCCAAAACTTTGGCAAGACGCCTTACCTCTCTGATGACCAGGCTAGTCCACCCCGACCAGTCGGGTTTCATCCCAGGAAGGCAGGTCCTTGACAATGTCATGGTCATCTCACAGTCACTAGACCTGATTAAAATAACAGAATCCAATACCGCGGTCCTTCTCATCGACTTTGAGAAATCCTATGACAGGGTAAATTGGGCCTTTATGATGGAAGTCCTCCACAGGCTCGGCATAGGACCCAATTACCGCTGCTGGGCAGAAAACCTGTATCACGGATCGAAAGGAAGAATAACAGTTAACGGTCTTGTCTCCCAGCCTTTTACAGTGACAAGATCTCTCCGGCAGGGGTGTCCCCTGGCCCCATCTCTCTTCGTCATCCAGATGGAGATTCTGCTGAACATGATTCGAGCCCATGAAGAATACAAGGGTCTGCGGGTGCCCGCATGCCTAGATGTCAAAGTTTCTGCGCTGGCCGACGACTTCTCAGCCATCTCAGAAAACTCTGCCTCCTCACTAACTGCACTACACGAATGCCTGTCTATCTACGAACAAGCCTCAGAGATGAGGGTGAACTGGAATAAATCAGCGGCCCTTACCTGGGACAAATCCCCTTTGGCAATAGACTTTGGGATCAAACTGATCCCTGCTACGGAATCAGAAAGATACCTGGGCATCATGGTTTCTTTCGGCGACAGCACAAGCATCCAATCATCGGTTATAGACAATAGGATACGCGACACCTGCGCCAAACGGTCCGGCAGCAAACACCTGTCCCTCATGGGCAGGACACTGGTTGCTAACTGCTCAATTTTATCTACCATTTGGTTTATTTTGGCCTTCCGTCAAATCACTTCCTCATCGGCCACACTAGTAAGACAGCTGATCACCAAGTTCATCTGGAAGGGAGACTCGAACACAACATCTTGCATCAGCAAGGTGGCCTGGTGGAAACTAACAGAGAAGAAAAAGGATGGGGGCCTAGGAATCCTAGACCCAGAAACCCAGAACGCGGCCCTCTTGGCCAAGTGGCCAGTGAGGCTTCTAACATCTACCGAAAACCAACCATGGATGCAACTAGCCAAGGCCACACTGGCCCAAGAATGGGAACTCATGGACCAAGATGCGGTATGGCAAGCGCTCCTCTGCTACCCGTTCGTCAGATCAGTCAAGTCCCCTACTTGGGGCCCTATCCTTAAGGCCTGGTCTAAGATTATCCCCTCAGTCCTAAAACCTCCTACCACCATCATTGAAGTTTTATCATCCAGTCTTTTTGAAAACCCGGCTATTCTGGACACATCTGGGCGAATGTTTTCAGTGGCCAAATCACCGGGGAACTTCGCCAGAAGCTGGCTACAACGGGAAGTATGGAAGGTGGATCATCTGTGGGATGACCAGACATCTACTTGGCACTCAGAGGAATCACTGAGAAGAAAGTTAACCGGTCTGCGCAACGTGGGAATCCATCGGGAATCCCTGATTGCCGCTATACCAAGAACTTGGTGTGATCTCCTCGTATCCGGCCGCAGTTTGGTAACCAGGAACTCCTGGTGGAAGGACACGATGGATCCTGAGTATTTTTTTCAAGCTGAGAAAGAGGGTGTTATGGGAACAGCAGAGGTCTCCTCCTGGAAATATTCTAGGGGCAGACTGACCCGCATCGACCCCCCTAATAAGATCATGAGCCTGACACAACGAGCTGCGGTCAGGGTGAAGACAGTTCAAGGCAACAAGGGCAGAACTTACATCAAGCCAGCAAGGGAGGGTACCCCCCTCAGCGAATGGAAAGTGGACGAACAGAATCTGGGTTGGATACTCACCGCCGAATCCTCGGAGGTAACTACTGTAATTCTCCCAGAATACACCTCCCAGGTGGGTTACAAACTTCACTCCAAGGCTTCATCTCTGCAATTTGGGCTTTGGGATTCATGGAACAGACGTTCCAACTTTATGCAGGTAAGGAGCCCAAATCTCAACTGGGTTCGCTTCTACATCTGCCTAATCCTGGAAGTACCGGAAGTCAAGCTGGCAGGTTTACAATGGCTCCATCTCCACAACTGTGTACCTACAGCAGCATGGTGCACTGAAAAAGGGATGGAGATTTCAGCCTCCTGTGATGTCTGCCCACACATGTCACTGGAGGACTCATCTCACCTGTGGTGGGAATGTGTGGTGGCTAGAGGCTTTTGGGATTGGATTAGCAGGCTTTGGTTTGCAGCATACAAAGATTTCGTTTACTGGACTAAAAATTTAGTCTTTTTTGGCGACCAATCAGTCTCTCTGAGAGCCTGCATAGCGAACAAATTTCGCACTATTGGTTTCTGGGTGCTCTGGCTAGCTCGCAGGGACCGCAGATTCAATAGGGAATTTTGGTCTGTCTCTCGCATACGTAACACATTCAAATCGTCAGTAAGGAACCTCATCATGGCTGAATGGAGAAAGGCTAGAGCTCACTTTCCCCAATCTACAGATGCTCAGTCCCTGATGCTCAAGAACTGGGGTTCTGAGTTTCGGTGGATTCTGTTCAGGGAGAAGAATCAGCTCGTATTTTCCCGTCATTTGTGGGATGAGGTGGAAGACTTCGTTCTTCCCCAGGATCCTGCCGCTACTCTATTGTGATTGTTTTCTGGATTACTTACCTCGTTCTTCCCCAGGTCCCTGTTTTTATCCAGAAGTGTTTCTTTTCTGGAAAGGTCTATGGACCTGGTGGTCAATCTATCTTCTACCTTCCCTGAGGACGCTGGGCCTGGTTTCCAGCTGATTTTCCAAAATAGGACGCTGGACCTGTTTTCCAGCATTCAAGGTAGAATTGTGAGGTCCCCGGCCTCTGTTCAAGACGATTTAGTGACAAGCACAGATCTGTTCAAAAAAAAA